>CYKH01001850.1:0-38832 GCA_001460835.1 Bodo saltans
GAGTAACCAGAACGGTACTCTAGTTCCCACCGCGTGGGAAAATATCACGGAGCTTGTCACAATCCCCTCGATGTACTCCACCGAATGTGCTGGGCTTCCCCGCTCGAACTTTGACTCGTTTGGCACGGCTATGTTGACATCATTTATCATTGCAACGGGGGACAATTGGAACTACATTATGTACAACGGCATGAACTCTGTGAATGTTGCGGTTGCGATTCCCTTCGTTGTGTACTTCTACGTGTCTGTGTATATTCTGATGAACCTCCTCGTATCCATCCTACTGAGCGCTGCGGACCGAGAGCACACCGCTACGGAAGAAGAGCTCCTTGAACAACAGCGCCAAGATAACGAAGCCGAGAAAAAGGGGTTACTGCAAAAAGCAGCAAATAGCGGTGGCGGTGAAGAAGATCCCTTCGCTGTTCAGACATACACTGAGGAAGACGTCGAGCGCATGTTGCAAGAAAACAGTGATGAGGATAAAGAAGAGGAGGAGGACGAGGAAGAAGATGACGATGACTACGATGAAGGAATGGATGTCATCGTGTCCAGATCCGGCAAAGTAAAAGAGAAATCTCGCTCTGCAAAAGTCGTAGAAGAATTATCCCGAATGTGGGACAGAAGTCGGAAGTCCCTCAAGAAGGTTGTGGAGCACAAGGCATGGCAAACGGCCATGGTGCTTAACATTCTCGTTGGCACTTGTTCCATGGGATTTGAGGACCCTATCGCTGCTCCTGATTCCAAGTCTGTCCAAGTGACGCGGGACATTGACCTTGTCACCACTATCATTTTCCTGATTGAGCTCGCACTTTACGTCCATGTGTTCGGCCTTGTTCGAAAGCCATCCGCGTACTTACGGCGAGACGGATGGAATGTAGTAGACTTTTGCCTTATCATCATCAGTTTTACTACCATGCTCATCGTCCGTGCGGGTGTTCTGGATTCCACGAGTCGAACGATGCTGTTCGTGTTCTTCTTACGATCCCTTCGACCACTCAGAGTTATTCGACAAGCCCGCGGTATGCGTAAAGTGATGTCAGCAGTGTTGGGATCGCTTCCCGAGATGAAGTGGGTGTTTGTCGTTACACTTGGTATCTTTGCAACCTGGGGCGTTTTTGGCGTTTTCTTCTTTGCGGGAGCTTTGCGGTCATGCTGGTTGGACGGTACTATGCTTGCGGAGGCCGATGAAGCGCTATGTGCAACGCTTGGAGGAGATTTTATCAACTCCGAGCTGCACTTCGACAACATTCTCTTTGCAATGCTGACTATCTTTGTCTGCTCAACGTTAGAGAACTGGAGTATTATTATGTTCCGCGCAATGGACATCGTTGCAGTTGGCCAGCCTTTCCGAAGAAATGCGAACGTCTGGGCGTCGCTCTATTTCATCGTTGCGGCAGCGTTCTGTGGTTTGATTGTGATGAACCTTTTTGTCTCAGTCCTCATTTCCTCATACAATGAGCGCAAACGCAAAGCTGCCTTTCAGCGGTCTATTCTACTCACGAAGGAGCAAGAGGCATGGATAACAACAAACAAGCGCCTTGCTCGACTGTTACCCATCCGAAACCAAAAAGGAATGGCAGCCGATCAACAAGTTGCCGTGACAAAAGAAGGTATTCTTGTCTTCCACTCCCAAGTCTCCACGCTTACTCCCCAGACCGTCCTTCGAAAACAAGAAGGCGAGCAGATCACGGCAAAGGTGCACCACCACGTAGGACGGCTCCGTGTGAAACTTCGTGAGATCACTCGAAGCAGCACCTTCTCCAACCTCTTTCTGGCAATCGTGCTGGCCAACTTCGTTGTCTCTGCTATTGTGACGTACCCTCAGTCAGACAGCCTTACCAACACCATTAACTCCATTTCACAAGCATTTACGATTTGCTTTGTGCTGGAAGCCGCGCTGAAAATCGGAGGTGACACGTTTGCAGTGTACGTGAGTTCTACTTGGAATCGTCTGGACTTTCTCGTGGCGATGGTGTCGCTTATTGCACTGATATTGGCAAGTTTTTACGACGCCAAGCCGTTCTCGCTCATCGAAACCCTTCGAATCACGCGCTTGGCAAGACTGACCAAGGAATATTTTTCACTTGACCGAATGATTTCAAAGTTTGGTGCTGCAATTTTGGCGATTGGTCACGTCATGGGTGTCATTTTGATGGTGTACTTCATCTACGCTGTTCTTGGAATGCGTATGTTTGGTCGCGTCTGGCAGCAAGCCTTCGGTGGAAGCAACAACGGCGGAGCTTCTGATGGCATTGATACCAATCAAAACTTTGCGTCGCTCCAGCACGCTATGATCCTTCTGATGCGAATGACGACACAAGGAGATTGGCCAGTCCTTATGATGACCAGCTCTTTTGCATTCTCTCTCTCATCTCCAAACTTCTGTGATCTCAATATTGGAAATTGTGGATTGGCAGTTCCAGCTGCTGAAGTGTACTACGTGACATTCATCTTCCTCGCCACGGTGGTCTTGACCAACCTGTTCACAGCCGTCTTGCTTGACGCCTTTGGCTCTAGCGGCCTGACACGTGCACTCCGCAAGAAAGAAGCTGAAATCTTCTTCAAGAATTGGAAAGAGTACGACCCAGATGACACAATGACAATCAACCCGTACGACATCCTCCCGTTCATTCGAAGCATTCCGAAAGAATGTGTTCTTGGATTCAATGGCCGCCCAAAGCGAAAGCGAATCGGCCTTGAAGTGAACCTACTTACATCGCTGCAGCTTGTGGATCTCACGCATCGAGTGACGTGGGTGGCGCTTGTCGACGCGCTCTGCAGAGCTGCTTATCCCATTCCCTTCAAGCCACGCAACTCAATTGTGTATTTAGTGTACACTGACTTACTGCATTTGCCCTTGCAGCAATTCGCTCAAATTGGAAGAAACATGCTCGAGATTACTGGTGCTGCGCAAAGCTTCGGTAAAACTGCTTTCATGAATGTTCAGCGATTGTCGAGACTTGTCAGCGGAAAGAAGATCAAGCGTCGCAACCGAGCACGAAAGAGTCGATCTGCGTCTGGAAAAAGAAACAGTAAGAAGAAGGGTGGAAAATTTGATGAGGCTGATGTCAACAACATTCATCAGGATGTGATGATGTTTCTGTCCACAATGCCTCCAGACTGCATGTTCAATCCGTTCCTCCTTCCCTCCATTTTCCTGTCCGCACTCAAGACAATCGCCCTGCACGCCCGGGACGAAATGATGAAGCACTTCCTTCACATGAACAAGAACCTCATCGAGGACTTAGATGAAAATGGAAACCTCATATCAACAGAACCTGAAAACCTTAAAGGCTCGAAGTTAAATGCAAGTGCCTTGGGATCACCCTCTCGTAGGATCGATGAGCTTGGGTCCCCCGCGTCACCTTCAGCCTTTTCCCCACGAGAAGGGGGCATTGGCTTTAACTCTAGTGTTTCAGAGGCCGATGGTGGCGTCACGAATACCAGTATCGTCGATGGGAGCAGCATCGCGAACGGAGACATTGACGATGATCCAGTCCTGCATTTGGCTGATTTGTTTCCAGCAACCCACCCAGTCATGGCGATGCTGCAACCGTCGGATCTGCGTGATTTGTTTTCAAAGTGCGCTGCGCTTATTATGATCAATGCCGTCATCAAAAAACGTCGATCTCGTCTTGCCCAGCGTGTCCTTGAAACGAAAATCGAGCGAGACATTTTGGCGAAGCTACGTCGCGAGCTCGGAATCGTTGTTCCAGAGTCTGTGTTGCGTAGCTCCAACTACCGAGAGCATGATGATGTTCGCAGTCCGCTGTCAATTACTACCCAAGACAACTCCAACGCCAATGCCAGCAACTCTAACACAGCTCCCGGCTCGCCTGACGTGCGACGAGCTCGTTCCGTCACCCAAATTCAAATGGGAGGTCAAGCGCTGATGTCTAGTGGCATGGGTGGCGGTGGTGCAGGCATGGCGTCCGAGATTGCTCTTGACTCCCGGTTTAGTATTGCGACAAAACCTGAAGAAAAGCCACGAGACCGCCGCCCCACTGTCATGGTCAAAGATTCTGAGGAAGGTGGCGGCGACGATCCGGCGAGCCCGACCGGAGCCGAAGCAGCTTCTCCACCAACCGCAGCCAGTCCGACTGAAAGTGGCAGCAGCAGCAGAAAGAGCAAAGCCCCTTACGATGAATTTGAAATTCCATATAAGCCTTCTACTTTACGCCTTCCTCCAAGGGCAACAGAGATTGTCCCAGATCACTCGGCCCTGGAACCCCTAAAATGGATCTTGATCGACGACTCACATCAACACCTTTTCTCTACAACGCATCAACGGCCTGGTGGAAGTGCCTTTTCTCCACACGCATCTGCTGATGATGGCGCCGGGCTTCCATCCCTCTTGGCTCCTTATGATGTCTGCGGAATGTTTGCTGAGATCGTCTTGGGAGATCCTATCCTCTCTGCAAACCTTCTTGAAGAGGTTCAACTCACTCGAGCCACGATGACAACGTGCCTCACTCAGCTTTCCGATTGGCGTGTCGCTTCCGACCAGTTGCACGAGATCATCAAACCAATGCTACTGCAAGGACTTCAACCGATGGTGTTTTCTGAAGACCTCTCGGACTCTGTGGAGCTGCTTGCATTCCGTGCTCTTGGTGCCGCAACGACAAGTACCCAAGCCATCAAGAAAGCATCTGGAATTACGCACATCGTGCCGTCATTGCCAATCAAATTGAAAGATCTGATTGATGCATCAACCATTCCTGCACTGGGTAGAACGCCACAGCTGTATCGCGATGTCTTAAAACGACAAGTTCAAGCGGGAAAAGAGCGTCAAAATGATCACATCACGCAATTGATGATGTCCTACAAGAAGCTCGCTGCAACTGCAGAGCAGCTCGAAAAGAAAGTTGTGGACGTTTGGCCTCAAGAAGGGCGCAAGAAGATGGAAGAGGGCGTTATCGCTCTCGTGAATCAATGTTCCCAAGACTTCAAGCGCATCGAGATTGACGGTGTCAATTCTGTGTTCGCTGGCGCAAAGCTCCCCAAGACAATGTACCAGACAGTTGGAAACGTCACGACGCAAGTCACCACAGCCCCTGTCAATCCCACCGCACTGGCGTATCGCTGGGTGTCGCTCTACCGAACGCTGGAGATGGTGCAGTACATTTCTACACAGTGGGACAATGTCAAAACCGTCAAGATGCTGGCCAATCCGCGAGCGACGCTCACTGCTGCTTCATTGAAAGCGGTGCAGTATTATTACTCTGTCACTGATTTAAGCGAATTGTCTGCACGAGCAAATTCGAATGCTGCGAAAGCGCAAGCTCGCAGCATGAGTGTTCCCCAAGCGATCGACAAACTTGTCGTCAATTCTTTATTTCGTTCGCCATCACCATCGAATTTAGATTCGCTTTCTGCAGTGCTTCAAGATGTACTCGTGCAAGAAGTGCGCAAGATTATTGATGGAACGGGGCAGTTGGTGAAGAAACCCTCGGCGGCCAATCCTAGTTCGCCACTAAAAGATGAAAAACGTCGTCGGTCATCAACTATTAAAGCTACCAGCTCGAATCTTAGTATCGCGAAGACTCTCGAAAATCTTGCGGCAGCTGCGGCTTCAGAAGAAGTAGCTGTGGATCCCCTAGCGAACGAGACTGATGAAAAGCGATGTCTGCGCATCCTGCGCGATGAGATGAAAACAAGAATCAACTATGCGCCGCAAGAACGTGAGGATCCGTACCTAACCAGCGTCGTGAACTTCTGCTCTACTCTTTCAAAATCAGAGAAAATGAAAGCCGAGTCGAAATTGACTCAAGCTCCGCGAACAAATAGTGCCTTCGCGGCTGCAGATGGTAAGTCCAACGAACTGATTCAGCGCATTCCTGAGCTGCTTACGCTCGAAGAGTTCGAGCAACAACTGATTCAAGACCTTGAGGCGATGACGTCAGAAATTGTGTCAAGCATCAAATTCTTCGTCGCAACTCCTAGAAAATTTGTGACTGCCGGAGCTGGATTTATGAAGTCTCTTGTGAAGTGGAAGAGTGGCGAAGTTTCGGACTTTTCTGCAATTTCTGTTCGAACGCTGATTGTTGCATCAGAGCGAGACAAACTGAACCTAAGCGTAGACAGTGTCCAAAAACAGCGCAAGTTGCTGGGCATTGCAGAAACCGAGGTTGATGTTCTTGGCCACATTTCTAACTCCCACCGAGCATCTCTCTCATCCATCACTGCATTCACACCTGCGGTAGATGTTCCCACAGATATCTTACAGAAGTTGGAAACGAAAATGCAGGAGAACCCAGAGGAGGTTCTGCTGCTTCGGAGTGAGGAGGGCGTCACTGTCCACGCACTTACGAAAACTGTTGTATCTCCTTTTGCGACTCAGCCCGATGCTCGTTCAGTGCAACACATGCTTGACGTGATCATGACGCTGCATGCTTGGGCCAACGTCGTTTCAACACGACGCAATCGAGATCCACTCAATATCATGAACGAATCACAAGAAACGTTCGAGGTGCTAGGGAAAATGACCAACACAATCGCTGTGGTTGCAAAGGACTCACTGAAAGCTCTTGCGATTCATGGTCATTCCCATGCCGCGTCAGTGAGTACAACTGTTCAGCGCTTGTACCGAACGCAACCTGGTCTCGACGCTGCGCTCGAGGGGTACGCCCGAGCTTCAGCGAAATGCGCCGTTGCACTGAACGATCTTCAACGAACATTCGCCCGTCTCTTATGTGCCGCAACGGAGTTGATCGTTTCGCATGAAAATGAAAAGCAGCAACAGATATTTAGACCACAACGGAAACTCACTCGTATCGCTCAGGTCAATGAAGCTGAAAATCATTCTTCGGCGCCACCACCGATGATACAAGACGGTGACGAAGTTGTGGACTCGAATCCACGCGGCTCCTCGACGCAATCCTCTGGAAATGGTGACCCACTGGACATTATCGGAGATGCACGGAAGCCAAGCTCAGGTGACAACAACAACAGAGAAAGCGCTTCTGTTTCATCACCTTTGTGGAAGCGAGACAGTGTGAAAGAACAGTCATCGTCGTCGCTTCGTCGAGGTGGTGGACGTTCGCACGAGCAGTTGATTGCGGATGCAAAAGCAAGGATGGAAGCGAGGAAATTAGGCGTCACACCATCGTTCCGTGATATTTCTGCTTCACCTGAGCCTCGTGCCTCTTCGTCGTCGCGACGAGTAAATCCAGCTGCAAATGTAACAGGTAGTCCGCGGTCTTCTGTTGCATCGCCGCTGACTCGTGAAAACGTTTCCGGTGCAACGGCCAGTTCACCGTTGCTGCTAACGACAACAGTGCAATCACAACGAGCTGACGTCACTGCCCTTGAGGCCACTGCGCAGCAGCTTGCATCCCTCTGCAGGAACCCAAAGCCAAAGCCCAATGAAGTGCTCACAGTACTCGTTGCGTTGGTGGAGCATAAAGTCTCCATCAAATACTTTCAGCTGAGAGCGAATAACAGCAGCCCTGCCACTGAAAAGAAATATGATAAGCTTCCAAGAAATGAGCTATTGTTTATCCCTGCGCTGCTGAAGTTGTCGCTGCCTTTTTCGGTGAGTGACCGAGCATCCGTTCCGAAGAACGCCAGTGACTGCTTTGTACACGCTACGCTCTCGATCACGAAGAAAGCTAACCGGGATGAGATCCGTGGAGCAGTCGCTATCTCCAACATCAGTCAAGTTCGCTACCCTTTGTCGCTCACAAAAGATCTTGACTGTGGATTCGACTCCGCGTCTTCAAGTCAACCTGAGTGGGCGAATGTCCTTCCTCGCGTTGTCGCCGTGGACGACATTCACCATCGAACGATTCATTTCTTTTTGATGCCGCAGGAATCCGCAGCTCGGCAACTCTTTCAAATTCTCGACGCAATTCGCGACTCTGTTGCGTTGTAACACTGAACCACACGCCTCGATGCGGCCCGTTTGTACCACACGCCAAGCGCGAGCATATCTTCGGTTCGTTGCACATTTAGAACATGCTGCGATTAGATTGATCGCCCATTCAGCGAATGTGTCTACTTTCGCTTTTATTTCTTTGCCTTCTCTTCCACTTTTCATCGAACTCTGTGGATATTGGCACTTGTCTCATTTCTCCATTTCACAGTGGAGTCACCATGATATTTTGTTGTTGTTTTTTTCGCACGAAAGAAGTGTTCAATGTCCTCTAGTTCGAGGCACCAACTGCGAAGCAGTAGCAGTAATATCTCTGTCACTCGGCATTCCTCTAATCAGGGTATTTTCGGCGGAGGAAGCCCTTTGACAACGAGAGCGTACTCACCGACTCGATATGTGGAGTCACCAGCAATGAGAATAGCCGATCCTTACAGCTCTCAGTTTAGTGCACGGACCAGCAATCCTTCCCCTGCTGCGCTCTACTTGGACAGAGGCCGGAATCAGGTTCCAGTGACACAGCGGGACGTGTTCTCGGCGAACTATCCTGGAAGATCAGAAAATACCACCTCAAATCGACCGATGAATTCTTACAACTACGAAAGTCCAAGAACAATCAACACCGTTGTCGAAACATCTGCGGCTGCGAGCAGACAGAATTATGCCGATAGAAGACCTGTCAATTTCGAATCCACTCACAGCTCATCGACGTCGTCCCTCTACTCATCACCCATTGGTAGTGGGTCTGCAATAAGACGGTCAGGAACAGACCAATCAACCACAGCGTTTCGCACCGCAACACCTTCTGCTTCGTCAGTGACGCGGAGCCCCACCAGCAGCACATTTTCGGTGTCGTTACCGCGGGATCGATTGTTAGAGATTCCTCCCACATCCTCACGCTTCTGCGGTATTCCTTTGGGATTGCCAAATTTAGGAAACACGTGTTACCTTAACTCTGTACTTCAATGCATCTTTCAGCTCGATATGTTCACCAGCGTCCTCGGCCGCGCTCGAGAAGAAGCAAGGCGTAGGACGCCAGTTACAGAAGCTCTAGAAAGACTAGCGAAAGAGCAACGTTCATCTGAGCGCCGAAACTTGGTTTCGTTCCTCAAGTCCATGATGGGAAAGCGCAACAGCGAGTTCGCTTACTACGACCAAGCCGATGCGCATGAGCTGCTTCGTACGCTACTTTTTGCAATGCACGAAGAGCTGAACCGATCGACCGAGCCAGTGGCCTACATGGAGCTGAAAGATATTCCCAATGAGCGTCCACAAGAAACGCAACGGCGATGGCTCGCATATCACAAGCGCAGAGATGATAGCGTTATCTACGATTACTTTGGTGGTGTTGTGCAATCCGAGACGATATGCAAGTCGTGTGGGTACAGATCGTTCGCGTTTGATCCATTCTTAGATTTGTCGATTCCGTTCGACAAAAGAGCAATGCGCGACGAGCACAGCCAAGAATTAATGTTGACTGAGATGTTTTCCCTCTTATGGGAGCCAGAAGACATCGACAAGCTGCAGGCGTGGAAATGCCCTCGTTGCAAAGTCATCAGCTCGGCGAGTAGAAAACTCAACTTTCTTGAAGAACCGAAAATTCTTGTGTTTCATCTCAAGCGATTCAACTCTCGTGGTGCTAAAGTGGAAGCCCCTGTTCATTATCAACATAAGCAGCACATACAGAACAAAACGTACCGCCTGAAAGGGGTAGTGTGCCACAGTGGCACTGCCACCACAGGCCACTACACTTCGTATGTTTCGGTTGGTAACAGCCAAAATGACTGGTATTGTTGCAGTGATAGCTCTATTTCAAGTTGCACCGTTAGAGATGCGCTGAAAGCTACCACAGCTGCGTTCATGCTTTTCTATGAATCATGAGAATCTCTGCAGTACAGGACTGCCAACGGCATGGGGTTTTTTTTTGCAGTTTCCTTCGCATTTTGCTATTTGCGTTTTTGACTGTTGTTGCGTCGCAGCATGTGGCAGTTGTACGTTTTGTTCATTTTTTGTGCCGATATTTTTGTTCATTCTTTTTGATTTGCAGCTTGCTGCAAAAACATCAAGAACGATAAAATTTGACGAGACTCAAATGTCGTCAGATGGCAACCTTGCGCTTGTACTAATGTTTTTCTTTATTCATCCAACGTTCAGATACCACAATCACAGAGACACCTTCACATAAACGCATTATGCTCATCAGCACTGTTGCCGTGCTGATTGCCCTTGCTGCTCACTCTGCTAGTGCGGCGGCAGCCAGCAGCATTTCTGTCGACAATGTTGTTGTCACAGGCCGCTTTGCTGTTGTTCCTGATCCCATCAATGCCTCGTGGAATGCACTTGCTTCGAGGAAACAATGACTGCTCCGTGCAGTTTTCTCTCTTTCACTTAACAGAAGCAGATTTCAATGCGGCTCATTCAACGAGGCCAAACTATGTTTTGTTTCATGAATTCCGCGTTTACAGCAGCTAGAAACAGCAGCTGAGCTCACTCACACGTTCCGCGCTAGCCCGTCAAGTGCTCTCCGCTCCTCTCAAAACCGACGTCGACGCATCGAGTTTATTGGAGATTCGATCACGGCTGGGTACTGCAACACTTGCAATCCCTTCCCCAACATTTCAAATCCTAATACGTACAACGTAGAAGACTTCAGCTATTGCTGGGCAAGGCTCACATGTGGGCTACTCAACGCGGATTGCCACACAGAGGCGTGGTCCGGTCGAGGTGTTATTCGCAACTGCGATGCGTCAGCTCCTATTTGGATGCCAACTATCGTACGCCGGACCATCGGGAGTTTGTCTGAGTTCGACAACATTTGGGGTGTCTCAAACCTCTGGAACTTCTCTTCGTTTATCCCCGATGCTCTGGTGATCAACCTCGGCACAAACGACTACAGCTGCAACTCTATCCCCAACATGACTCAGTTTACTGCTGAGTTTGAGCAAGCGTATGTGGGCATGCTCACCGACCTACTTATTGGTACCGTAACGCAACCCAAGGTGTATTCCTCATTTGTGGGCCCATGAGCTCCGTTTACTGTGATGCTATCCACAGCATCATCGCCAAGATGCATCAGCTGGGATACCCGGGTGTTTATTTTTTGAATCACGTCGGTTTGCTACCGACATCGAAAAAGTGCTGCGGTCACCCTGACACTGTTGCTGACGTCAACATTGCCGATGTTACGGCAGAGGCAATCCGAACAACTCTTGGCTGGTTGTAGACCCTCTTTTTTGTGTTTGTTTGCAATTTCTGGCAAGAATGGCTTACAGATCGCCATATTTTTTTTATTGGCGGCACCCCAAATCGATCTCGTGTGTTAAGCAATGAAGCGAGGCGGCACCAGATCCTATTGCGCTGTGATCCTTTCTTCATCATATTCTGCTAAAGAAAAAGAGTTCCTTCACATGAACATATCATCAGCATCATACATGCTTATCACCACTGTTGCCGTGCTGATTGCCCTTGCTGCTCACTCTGCTAGTGCGGCGGCAGCCAGTAGCATTTCTGTCGACAATGTTGTTGTCACGGGCCGCTCTGCTGTTGTTCCTGATCCCATCAATGCCTCGTGGAATGCACTTGCATTCGACTTCAACGGCGTCTCCTTGAATGCCACAGTGTCGTCCTCCGCATCAATTCAACGAATTCAGGTTGGCCTTACAACTGCATGCTACCAGCTTTCCAACGGATCTTGGTCAAAGACTTCTCATGCTGGACACCGGTTCCGTTTATACACGAGTCCCGTTGGCGATTCAGGGGCGTGGACTGCGCCTGCAGGTAATGTACTTGTCGACACCCACGATGCTGCGTGCAACCAGCTACAGTGGTTTGATCTCTTCGAGGGATCAATGACTGCCCCGGTGCAGTTTTCTCTCTTTCACTTAACCGAGGCGGATTGGAACGCATGGAACGCCACACAACCAAACTTCATTTTGTTTCATGAATTCCGCGTTTACAGCGGGCAGCAAGAGGCGGCAACTGTGAGCAAAGCTGAGCTCACTCACACATTCCGCGTTGGTCAGTCTATTATTCGTCGATCCTCTCAAGACCGACGTCGACGCATCGAGTTTATTGGAGACTCGATCACTGCTGGGTACTGCAACACTTGTAATCTCTTCCCCAACGCGTCCAACACATACGCCCAGGAGGACTTCAGTCTCAGTTGGGCAAGGCTCACATGTGGGCTACTCAACGCGGATTGCCACACAGAGGCGTGGTCCGGTCGAGGTGTCATTCGCAACTGCGATGATTCAGCTCCTATTTGGATGCCAACCATCGTACGCCGAGCTGTTGGCAGTGTGTCAGAGTTTGACAACTTTTGGGGCGTTGAAAATACGTGGGACCTTTCATCATTTGTTCCCGATGCGCTGGTAGTGAACCTTGGCACGAATGATTATGGGTGCCACCCTATCCCCAACATAACTCAGTTCAACGCTGAGTTTGAGCAAGCGTACGTGGGCATGCTCACCGATCTCCTCGTTGGGTACCATAATGCGACCCAAGGTGTTTTCATTGCATGTGGGCCGATGAGCTCAGCATATTGCGATGCCGTGCACAGCATTATTGCCAAGATGCATCAATTGGGATACCCTGGCGTTTATTTTTTGAACCACGTTGGTCTGCTTCCTCAGTCTGAGCAGTGCTGCGGCCACCCTGACACTGTTGCTGACGGTACCATTGCCGGTGTCACGGTGAGCACCATTCGATCAACGCTTGGGTGGGTTTGAAACCACACAACCCAACAAAAAAACAACTAAGTATTGTGCCTAGAAAAATGAACGTACGAAATGTCCTCATTATTATGGGGGGGAAACACTTAAAATTTTACCTCTCATTGCAATGTCTTGATTGGTTGTCGAAACACTGTGTGAATCAAAAGATCGTAGTGTTTTGTTTTTTTTTTCTTGTCCAACAGTGTCGATCGAATCGAAGAAGAATAAACACGCAAAGAAAATGTCTGAAGGTACGTTTGACTTCAAAGTTTCTGAGCCGGAGCAGCGCAAGGGCGGAAGCACGTTGGATTTGTCTTACTGGATCTACAAAGTCCGTGCCCGCACAACCCTTCCCCAGTACTCTCGCAAGGATATGGAGGTGATGCGCCGCTACAGTGACTTCGAGTGGCTCCGCTCGCAGCTCTCAGAGGAATTTCCTTTTTGTATCATTCCCCCCATCCCTGAGAAAGCAGTGCAGGGAACTATTGACAAGATTGTCGGAACGGGTGTGAACTCGAAACTTTTGGAGTATCGCCAACGTGCCCTCCGCAAGTTCTTGATCAGGGTTGGTGCTCACAATTTTTTGCACACGTCGTCTCTCCTTCAAGACTTCTTAGAGATGGATGAGGCTGAATGGGAGCGCCGTATGAAGAGTGGCAAGAAGACGAGCTCCGAGCGTTCCATCGCAGCAGCTATCGGCGAAGGCATGGGCAGTGCTTTGTCGCGGCAATGGTACCCCACAGCTGCTGCACAACCCAGCGGTGCAAGCTACACAAAGGCTTTGGCCGACGGCAAGACGAGTCCGCAGGTTTGGGAAGAAACCCGCGCGTATGTCGGCCAACTAGAAGCATCCATCACGTTACTTCGTGAACGTCTTGACTCACTCGTCAAGCGTCGCAAGGACACGAGCAGCGCTCTTAATGAATTTGGACGCTCATTTGCTCGTGTCGGCGAAATTGAAGGAACAATCGAGCCCTCGCAGCTGAGCAATGCATTGTCTGCCGTCGGTCATCATAGCGAACACCTTTCCACGATTTACATGGAACAAGCGGATCAAGAAACGAAGCAAGTTGTCGAAACGTTAGCGTACTACGTCGGCATGTGTTCTGCAGTGCGTGAGACGCTCAAGCGTCTTCAAACGATGATGCAGCAGCGCGACTCGCTTGTTGCGCAGGTGACAGACCTTGCTCAGCAGCGTGAGAAGGCTATCCAAAAGGGTGGGCAGGCAGATAAGGTTCAACGCCTTGATCACGACCTTCAGACAGCAACTGAGCGCCGCGATATCTCCAGCAAGCAAGTCATCGACGTTGAAGTGCTTTTCAAGGAAGAACTGCGACGGTTCCACCGAGAGAAGCAGTACGACATCAAAGCAATCTTGAAGATCTTTGCCGAGTTGCAATTAGACTATGCCTCCAAGATGAAGCGCAGCTGGGAGAACTTGCTGCCAACGGTAGAGCAAGTGAAGCTTTAAAGCAGAAAATAGCAAAAGAAATCATCATCAAGATGTTGGCTATTGCTTTTTTTTGTATCACTGTTGCAGAATGTGAAAGGAAAGAGAGAAGAAAATGAACTCGATCGAGAACGCTGCTATCGCTTTGTGTGAATTGTGATGCTTGAATTGACGTGCACAGGAAAACAAAACGTGATAACCCTTTCGACATGTAATGATGATCCATCTTTTTCGTCAAGCAAAGTGATTTTCTATTTATTGTCATTTATCCAAAGTAACCCTTCCCCCTCTCAAAAACAAGGACAGAGCTTCGAGATTAGTTTCTCGCCGTTCACCCCCTTCTTGTTCTATTTACTTTATTTTTGCAACTAGCTTCTAGAAGTGGTGAAAGAGAGAACGTCGGTTGCTCTGATCGAATCTAAAATAAAATGACTCGACAAGTGATCGCGTTACTCTTTTCCATTACCACCTTGTGGCTGCTGACGCTCGTCTGCCTCGCAGTCCCAGGTCTTACTCACGCTCATCACCACGATGTTGACGATCACCACCACAACCACGGTCCAGATCAACACGAAGATCACCACCGCGACTCACATACGCAACAAGAACGCGAGCCCCCTCGCTCTGATCAACATCCGCATGAAATAGAGAATCCCCTCAAACAACAACAACAACAAAGTTATCGTGATGACAATGACCACCACCATCACCACAAACATCACCATGAGTGCATGCATGGTGATGTTCAACTAGATGTGCAACCTTCGATTGAGAAAGCCCGGCACCATCGTCGCTCCAGGGCTGCCCTTGGGTCGCCTGCATGGGCCCCAATTCGAATTACTTTTGTCGTGAACAATTTATACAATAGTAGCAAGTACTGCAACGCAACTGGTCAACGACGTCCTGACTTTCGTGGAGGCACTCTCACGTGCCGCGACGTCGATATTCTCACAGATGCAAAGCGTGCTATCCTTACCAACACTGTCCTTCCCAAGGCGGTTCAACTTATTTCTGAACGGTTGTTCGTTATACCGTGGTGGGGAAATTTGCCCATATTCAACAATCAAGTCTGTGGCAACCAGACTTCCGTCCCCGAGAATCAGTCAATGTTCGGCATCCCCAACACCGATTT
Organism: Bodo saltans; assembly: GCA_001460835.1. Taxonomy (NCBI): domain Eukaryota; phylum Euglenozoa; class Kinetoplastea; order Eubodonida; family Bodonidae; genus Bodo; species Bodo saltans. Next base: position 15,165 of record CYKH01001850.1, read on the forward strand.
CGCGGTCTACGTCACAGCAGGTCCTATCGCTGCGAACACAACACTTGCGTTCGCTTCGTACTGCCAGTTAGATCCCATGAGCCAACGTCCACTGGTCGGACGTGCGAATTTCAATCCAATGACCATTGCCTGGAATGTGAATGCAACCCCTGGCTCTGAACAAGAGCAAGCCAATGATCGTTTCGTCAAGACGGCAGTGCACGAACTGTGTCACGCGCTCGGCTTTACCTCGCCGTTTTTCCCACTTCTTCAGTCACCTGATGATGATGACCAAGTAAGCCCGACGTTCACATCGACTGTACGGGGAAAGCCAAATGTTGTAAAAATTCGATCACCCGCCGTGCGGGCCGCTGGACGTCGCTATCACTCATGCAACAGTTTGGACGGCGTCGAAATTGAAGATCAGGGAGGTGCTGGTACAGCGGGTAACCATTGGGAACGACGAACCATGCGCGATGAACTGATGGCGGGTGTTGTTGGCGTCAGTGCCATCTCGAATTTTACTTTAGCATTTTTCCACGATCTTGGCTTCTACTCGGTGAATTTTAGCGCAGCAGAGCCAATGTCATGGGGGAACAATGGGACATGTGGGTTCGTGTCGCAACCGTGCAACGTGACCGCTGGTGGATTGTACAAGGAGTTTTGTGATCCTGTCACTCAAACAGGCATGATGTGCACAGCAGATCGCACAGCAGTGGGAGGCTGCGGCCTCACAGAGTACGCATCACCTGTGCCGCGATATGAGCAGTACTACGGCAATCCAAATATCACAGGATCTGTTCCATTGCTGGATGGGTGTGCTTCCATCGAGGAATACTCTAACTTACTGTGCACTGACCTGGGGAACCCCCAACAAGGCGATGTCACTGGCGACCCACGCACTGGGTTTGTGTTCTCTGGCACCTCTCGATGCATTGACACAACATTTGATTTCGCGTCAGGGGGTTTGAGTTTGTCCGTTCCGGCTCGATGCCTGCAGGTTCGCTGCCCTGGTGGTGTCCGAGTTCAAATTGCAGTCAACAGCGTGTGGATGGATTGCCCACTCAATGGATCCTCTGCGGTCATGGCACCGCCAGCTGGGAGTGGCTTCTCGGGATACCTCACGTGCCCAGCGGCCAGCGAAGTGTGCCGTGATTCTGTCTTGTTTGTTGCAGAGACAACAACAACAACCACTACTACTGTGCCGCCAACGACAATTCCAAGCACCACAACCCGCGCTCCTCCTCCCACGACTGAAGCACCAGTGACTGTAACAGACACGAATCCACCGTTATCAACGACTTCCATCGCCCCGACGTCGAAGCCCACTGCCACCTCCAAGCCGACAACAACAACGACAACTGTGGCTCCCACACCACCCCCAACTACTACAACGCCGCCACCATCAACAACGCCGTTGCCATCAACAGCAACTCCAAAGAATATTTTCAATCTATTCCGCTTCAACTTCACGTGCTCCTCGTACATCCAAATGCTGAAAGCCTACCGACAGGTCGCATGGAGTAACATCAGTGAGGCAATCAATGACGATGTGTCGCTTGCACTGGGAACAGAAAGCACAACGGTGATCGGCATCACCATGCTGCCAAGTCAGTCTACGATCGTTGCGCTAGTTGTCCTTCCAGATACCTCCACGACAACAGCGCAGCAGACGATCAAGCTGAATGCGTGGAACCAATCACTAGCCACCCCAGTCGTTGCTGGTTCATTGGCAACATTATTTCGCAACTCTCTCGGCACACACGATTTCGACGCTAACTTCAAAGGTATCTGTTGGCCAGCACCAACAGCGCCAGCACCGAACAGCGCCAAGCCCTCAGCGATTGGTCAAGTCATCTTGAGCGGTAATGGAGTAGACTTCGTTACCTTCGCGTCTACTGTGAACTCCAACACCGACGCTAAGCTCAATGCTGCCGTTCTCTACGATGTCGCGAATGCTTTAGGTACGCAGCCCAGCTTCCTCTTTATGATGTCTGCAAAGTCCATTGCTCTGGGTTCCGCCGTAAATGTCACGTTCAAGGTTTGCCTTCCAGATGGACTCCTCGTTGCCTCTCCCGTGAGTCAGTGGGCAACAGAGGCAAGCAACATTGATGCGGCTGCCATGACACAGACAAGAGCTGCTTTTACCGGTGGTGACAACATCGCAATCGCTTCGTTTGCTGTCGCCGCTCCGCCGCCCGTGGTGACTACAGTCGCACCGGCAACAACCGAAGCACCAGAGGGGCCTCCAGGAAAAATTTCGTCCCATTGCGTTCTGTCCACGTATAATTACTGTGGAGTGGTCGAGCTATGTGTGCTCGGTGTCATCGTCGTGATTGCGCTGTTCTTTGTGTATCGCTGCTACCGCAGGAGCCAACAACGCAAAGCACTTGAAGCGAAACTGAAGACTGAAGCGGATGCGAAAGCAATTGCGCAGCTCCAACAACAGCGTCAAAAGAAATTGCAAAATCATCTCACGCACCAACTCCAATACAGCCGTGGAGGTGCGGTTCTCAACCCTGTGGAACCGTACATGATAGACTTCAGTGCTGATCCATTCTCGAGCGTCAAAGCGCCGCCACCACCTCCGGTGCCTCTCCAACAACAGCAACGAGGTGCTCCAACAACGGCTATCCCTCTCTCACCCACGATCATCCCTCCACCTCCTCAACCACAGTACGCATCTGCAGGGTACACAAATGTTCCCACTGTCCCTGGCCGCCTTCATACGTTCCATCAACAGCCGCTGGCAGCCCAAAATCTTGCGAAGCACAACGGTGCGGCTGGACCTCGACATCTTCCACAGCCGGAGGATGATCTCGAGGACATTCTTTAGGAGAAGAACAGATGAAAGAATTTAAAATGATCACATGCATCGTCCGACAGCAAATGAAGTGAAAAATGAATCCTCGTTTCTTTTTTGTTGTACGGATGATATCATTTACTGTGTTTTCCTCTTTTCTTTTTTGCGATTTTTTTGTGTGTCCGCCCAACAGTTTTCCCCTTCCCTTTTCTACTTGTATGAAGTTCTCGCGTGGGCTACGGGAGTCGCCGTTTACTTTTCTCACCTCCTCGTGGGTTCCCTTTCGCGTCGTTATTCACCTTCGGGGAAGTCATTGGAGACTCGATGCAATGAACTGGCCTCCGCTCAAAACACTTGGTTGATTCGCATCTCATACTCTCAATCTATTCCTCTTTCTTTGCAAGTGTGAGTAGTGCAAGGAAAGGAAAGAGTGCTTTGGAGTCCTCCAATTCAATCTGCAAATCAGAACAAAAGCAAATTAAACGGCATGCCCAGAAAGCTCTTATGGTGGTCACAACAACAGCTGATGGATTCAAAGGCATCTCTAGTTTGCCTGATCCTCTCAATAGTGATTTCGCTTGCTACGGGTGATACTCGTGCAGTGGGGTACATAGGTGTTTCTGGCTTCTGTGATACAACTGTTGCGGCTATCGATGCCACGATGCTGACAACAGCCGTCAGTAGCGATATGTCAGCAATTCTGCGAAACGCTTCCACCGCAGCAGCATCTCTCAATATCGCTGTCTCAATCAATTCAGGTTCACCGTCGTTTGACGCGTTAGGCATTGCTCGTTTCGGTTTTACTGTCGACTCCACTTCAGAGATCACTGCACTCATTGCACTACAGTGGAGCTCTTACCTTGCTGATCTTTCACGCCGTCAAGTTTCAGAGGGACTTTTTCCGCAATTATTGGTGTTATACAAAGCAACATTGAGCGCATCAGGAACGGCTACAACGTCAACAAACGTATATTGTAACTCATCAAATGAGAATAACGTCACCGCTGTCATCGTGAGTGGCGCTTGCACGCTCGAAGCAACGACTACAGCTGCGGAAGATCAGTGTGGGCCATTTTCTTGTTTTGGATTCGCGATGGTTGCAGTGTTGTGTTTTCTCGTGCTCGCTGTTGGGATCGCACTGTACTGTTGTACGAGATGGCGTTCTCGCCATGAAAATTCTTCAGTGAAAAGCAATTCTGAAGTCGGAGCTGAGAGCGATGCCAAGATCAGCGTTGTGGTTCCACCAGTGAACATAGGGGGCGCCGCAGACGACAGTGACGACGATCCATTCAATGATTTTGAAGAAACAAAAGTAGCCCCGCCCCCTCGAGGGTCTGTGCCTGCACCAAGATCATCGCTTGCTACGCCAAGTCCCCCACGTGGACCACTTGCTGAATTGAACCGTGAGCCACCGTCACCGCTGCGACCTCTCACGAATTCTTCCCGCACCAACTCCAGGAATGTATCCCCATCGCCACGAAGGCCCTCTGTTGTTAAGATCCGTGAGCCTCACGAGACTGTTGCAACACCGCCTGCGGCAACCGTTGTACTCCCTCGAGCGCTGAGTGGCAACAATCTTCTGAATGTAACCACAACCCGCGTTGGAGGACCATCACAACCTGCTTCGAGTCCCAAGGTTGCTGAGCCTTCGTTAGACGAAGAGAAGAGGCGTTTAGAATCTCAGCCATGGATTTGGAAGCATGTGAAATAAATATCTCATTATTCCGCGACGGCAATATATTTGCAGGGGCTTGTGAGGTCCTTTTTTCGAATGAAAAAGAAGAATTAATGTTCCCAAGTCTCCAGATTATCACGATGGCGCGCAGTATATTTTCCCTCAGATAGAGCATGTGAACACCAATGCAACCGGACAAAAGTGTTGGTAAAGGGGGGGTACGAATGATCAACCCCTCAAGCATACCGTTCTTTTTCTGATCCTCGTTTTCTTTTCCTTTGTTTTATTGTGCCTATCCCACTCTCGCTTTACTGATTATTGCTTTGACGCTTCTTTTGGCTTTTTGGTCATGGATTGTACGTAGCGCAAAAAGTCGAGGTGAGGCGATGTTCGTTTCCCAAATTCCTGTTTTCTTACGTGTGTGTGTGAGTGTGTGCGCATTCCCATTTCCATTTTATTTATTTATTTTGTAATTTTGCCGTTGCAGGTCGTCTGTCAACGCATGGTTTCGTTGTTATGAAGTTGCGCCTTAAGAGTCAATCCACAATTTTTTTGTTTTGAAAAAATATTGTTCATCCATTCTAAAGTGATCATCTCACTTGTTGAACATTCAAAGGGTTTCAGATAGAAGCCTATCCTTTCCGATATCCCAATGTCTGGGCAGCCATCTGACAAATGCATCAAGCGACTTACGCAAGAGCAGAAGTTAATTCGGGCCTCACCGCCTGAGTTTATCAAAACGACCCCTGATGAGGGCAATATCCTTGTATGGTACTACGTCCTAGATGGCCCACAGGGAACACCATACGAAGGCGGGAAATTTTTAGGGAAAGTAAAGTTTCCCCCTGACTATCCCTTTGCTCCGCCGAGCATTATGATGACAACACCGAATGGGCGTTTCAAGACAGACACCAGATTGTGCTTATCAATTAGTGACTTTCATCCAAAAGATTGGAACCCGATTTGGAATGCTGGCACAATTCTTACCGGTCTCCTTAGTTTCATGGTAGGGACCGACCAAACACACGGCTCCGTAGAAACATCGAATGCCCATAAGCGAGAACTAGCAAAGAAATCACATCGGTTTAACCTGACGCAACCTTACTACGAGAAATTATTTCCTGAGGACTTTGCTACGTCGAAAGAAAAAGTTGCCGCGGAAGCAGCGACGAACAGTGAAGGTGGAAATAGTGGTGACGGAGATGATGATCAGTCATCAAAGAACCCACTGACAGATCTCACATCAAGAATTCTTCAAGGGGTGATGATGGGGTCGATTGGTGCAATCTTTCTCTACGCATTCTTTGGCTCAGGATCATGAAGCAGAAAGAGGAAGATGAACTTCCTTACAGATTACAGAGAGAGAGCTTTTGAGAGTTCACGAGTTGCCATTTCTTGATTGAGAAATGTGTGATGCCCTATTGCGCAATACAGTTCAAAAAAAACTGTATTGAAATTCTCGTCTGCTGTGAAGTCCTTTCATCTGATGCGAAGATCTTTTCATTTCGTCATTTTACACCGTGATAACACAACAAGGATCAAAAGAAGAAACTGAAAACGAATCTGTTTTTTCGAGTGTGGAAAGGTAAGATTCATTGCAACACACAACGAACATGGAAGAGTTTGGACTGACCAATCCGAAAGACGACATTCGGAATGTGCTTCACGCGGCTGCCTCCAATTCTTATCAAAGTCTCAGCGACGCACTGGAACATCTTTGCATGATGTTGGTCATGGGTATCGAAGAGTACCTGCGAGCGTTTAACGCGGAGCGTGGTCTTCCCGAGTTGATTCAAGTGGGACGATCTGGGTCATCAATTGGAGAGATCTGTCAGAACAATGGGGACTGCATGACGTTATTGTTTCGCGCCATCGCATTGGTGCTCGAGCATGTCCCAAATTCTAATACAGCCTGCGCTGTTCATGCATGGGAACTGTTAGGACTATCGTCATTTACACTGCAAAGCACCCCGAATCTCTCCACCACAATGAAGATCTCGACCGCAGCGACCCTCGCGGAAGAATGCTTGCGGGTGGTTTCATTTGTAGTGCGGGATGACGGCACCGGGCAGTTGGTATCACACGGGTTTCTCCGCGAAGTGTTAGGCACGTTGGAATGGGCTGATGCTCGGTTGACGCAACAATGCTTCGATATCACCAACGCCGTGTGCGACAAAGTGAACTTTCAGGCACCCCCCGCAGCCACCTCAGGAAAGAAATCGAAGTCAAAGACGTCAGGAGCATCGTCATCTTCGGGAGACGTATCGAAAAAGAATCTTTTCTCAGAGCTTGTGGATCGACTTATTCCGCAATTCCACGAACTGCTATCACGGTCGCAAGTTATGACACTCAGCACTGTCATTCGTGATGGCGTGCTGCAATCCCTCGGCTCGCTTGCACTTCGAGCACATGCACAGCAACAGCCCAAGGTCGTTGCTGCCGTTGCAACGCCGGCTCTGTTTGAATCATTGATTCAGTTCATTTCTGCTGAGACGGAACGAGGAGCAGAGCATACAACGGAGCGTTCAAGTCAACTGCGCCTTCAACTTTGTCTTACTGTGCTGCTTCATCTCGCGACTTGTGCACCTGCCCAAGCGCGCAAAGTCTTTCTCACAGCAAACGCGAGGACAATGTTTGCTCAGCTTCTTCAAGTATCAAACGAAGGCCTTGTGCACTTGCTGCACGATCCCTTTGGTACTGCTCGAGCCCTCCACGTTGCCCCAACCGATGGACGCAGCAGCAACAGCAACCGAACATCACACAACAACAACAATGGCTCCAGTGCCGCTTCTCGGTTTCCTGAATCTGAGCACAACGCAACCATTATGTCCCTTTTGTGTCTCCTGGCGGTGCTGCCTGCAGTCCCTCAAACTGCATTCGGAAAGTCACGGCCTGTCGCATTTCTCGCCGTTCGTAGATGGCTTTGGGAAGACGACGTTCACAATTTCTCCGAGTATCCTCCAGATCAGTGGGTTGCGCTAGAAACAGCACTGGCACAGGGAATTTACAATATTGGCGTTAGAATTCGAGGGCGCTCTTTTGATGTCAATATTCAAACACTAAAACAATCCAGCGGCAGGAATATCTCCAAGTCCTTTGTTCCAGAGTACTTCTCAATGGTGTGCCCAGGGAGTGTAGATGCCATGACCTTTGATGTTCCCATTCCACTTGTGGACGTTGACATCTCGCCGGCTGATGCTGCAACTTTTCACGAATTCTATGATACCTACATGGGCCTTGTAGCTGAATTTTGTCCTCTAGCATCATCCGTGACGGTGAAGACCGCAGCACTATGGACTGCTGCGAGTATTTTGCACACGAAGCTTTCGCTTCAGCAGCAGCGAGGGTTCACGGGAAATATTGGTAATCCTACTGGACTCACTGCTCAAATATGCGAAATGATCGTAGACGCGATTTCCGCACCCGAGGAAGAGGCTATCCCCGCGGCTGCATTGGGGTTGTCGTGTTTGGATTGGCTGCTACACAATCAAGTTGACGGATCTTCAACATTGCAGCTGACCACAATGTGCGCCCGCTTTGGGATTCCCCAAGCCCTACAAGTAGTGCTGCATTTTGAAAACCCAGACTCGGCGCAAGTTGTCCTGCATGCCGAGATGTTGCTTTCTGTGCTCGAGGCGAGTAGCTCGCCTACGATGGCCTTAGCGCCACCTGGGGAAGTCGATTTGTTGACAACTGCATTGCAAAGCTTCTCAAATGCGATTAGCTGCATCTCCTCGCCCGCAGATGCAGAACCCAATGGCCCCATTGCGAGTGCTCTGAAAACCTTTGCGACGGCCATTGCGTCATGCGTGTCTATCACAAGCTTTGAATTTGTGAATGCTGGCGTCGCTGGAACGCTCGTAGCCTTCTTGAAAGGTGCCAGCCCACCCCCAGTGCCCTTTACAAGCAAAATTTCAGCGAATCAATCAACCCCGGTAAAGCAATCTCCCCTCGCAGACGAAACTGACAGGTCTGAAGCTGTGAAATCCCCAACCCCAACGACACCATCGCAGCTTCCGCAACACCAGCAGCCTGACTTGATTCTCTCTCGCAAACAGCGCTGCTCGATGCTTCGCGCCGCATTGCATGAGAATCCAAAAGCACTTGACGTGCTTGTGCGGAAGATCGTCGGCATCCTCCCGTTTCTCACGCAGCTGCCGTTGGTTGAGTCTACCGTCTCAGCCCACGCCGTAACAGTTCGCCCCCTCAATGAAGCCTTGACCATTTTAGCATCCCTCTCTCCTCGTATGGCAATGTGCTCGCACAAGAAGGCCGATACGCAGTACATGGCACAACGAGAATCATTGGAAAATGACCTCACAACCCTCTGTCCTAACGGACATCGATTGTACAATCGAATTGCTGTTGGTTGGACTTGCGACATGTGCGGGGCACGCACGCCTGCATCTGCCCAAGCTGCGTCGATGCGGTGCGACCACTGTGACTTTGATATCTGTTTCCAATGCTTCCGCAACCCTGAGGTAGGATACACTGGAGCACTACCGGACCACGAGGGCGAAGAGGGGCTCCGACCTGGTCGGACGTTTCATATTCTGAGCTCAGTTGGTGACGTGGAACGCTACTTCCGTTCTGTGGGTGATTTGCCGTCGACTCCCAGCGGGCAGCGCACCGAGTTGTACTACGATGGAATCGGGAAAGGCCGTAGTCAAGAAACGCTTCTAGGGATTATGTATCGAAAAGCGTTTTCAAGACGGTTGGCCACAGTCTTAGAACAGTTTGAAAATAGCCTTCTCCGCGTGGATGCTGCTGGCCAGCAAGCCGCAGCACGCCATCAAGAAGTTGCTGCTCGAGTCACTTCAATGACCGCTACAAGCTCCTCCTTCGCCTCAGAGCCGTCGTGGGACACATTTGACGAATCGGGAACGTTACAGCACACCCCAAGTTTCCTTTCCTCACCACTTAGAGGACTTATGTTCTCAACGAATCGACGAGCAACCTCGTACAGCCCAACTCGCACACCAGCTGCTGCTCGTCGGTTGGTAGATCAGGATAGTGCGATGCGGGGGATCGGTCGAGGCATCACAATTCGCGCGTTTGGTGATTCATGTGTGACGAAGGCGCGCACATACTTCCTGCACCACTTCCACTCTCGCACAGCGGAAGTCTGTGCATGTGCAGAGCATACTCGGCGAGATTTTCAAACGGAACATATTCCCCTTCTGCGTCAAAAGCCCAGTCCGTTCGAGCAGCAACCAGAAGTTCAACTTCTTCTTTTGCTCAAAGAAATGTTTTCTTCAAGTGAAGGCGGGAAGTCTAATGGTCAGATCGGTGCAGCTCAGTCCGTGTTTCCCAATATTGTCAGCAACGAGCTCGCTGCTTTGGTTGTCAAGAGTTTTCACGCAAGCGCCCTTCGTGTTGCCATCCTTCCACTTTTCTTTGCTGTGCCACGGTGGGTGTCCTTCATTATCCGAGAAGCTCCATTTCTCCTCCCGTTGTCACTCCGCGAGAAAATCACTCGATTTGCTTGTTATGGAGCTCGACGCGCTTTGTGGCATCACATTCGAAAGCTCAATTTATGTCCCCTTTCGTCACTGAATGGAGTTGCCGAGCCAATGGAAACACCAATGGAGTGGCACCAGCAACTTTGCGTCCACGCAGACCAGCAACACGGGCACAAGTTTACCGTGAACCGCGATCGCATTGCAGAAGACGCTCTTAGAGTGTTGAGAGATTCTCAAGAGCTGCGATTTCCTATCACCGTTGAGTTCGAAGGGGATAAAGGAACAGGAAACGGCCCCACAATTCAGTTCTATTCACTCTTAGCACGGTACGCCCTGCGACCCGATGTTGCGTCACAGTTCTGGAGAAGAGGTGACGAGTTAGCAGCGGCCGCAGCGGAGGAGCACACCGCTGTTGTAGTGCCAGCATCAGAGGGCCTGTTCCCCGCTTGTGTTCCTGTTGAAATCGATGAGCACGACTCTGACCTTGACGTTTTGATGCACAGCGCTTCGTTCAGGAAAGGTGGCGGAGCAGAAGGTGGCGCTCAAGATGAATTTACAACTGTAAGTTGCCTCACGTTTCCAAATCAAACGTCTCCACCTCGGATTTCAACCAGCTGTGAGCAGTTCTATTACCTCATTGGGAGTGCGCTGGGGCGAGCCTTCTGCGATGATAGGATAGTGCCGTTAGCACTGAGCTCGATGGTTCTTGAATGGCTGCGCATTGGTCCACCTCCAGTGTACCTCGCAGTGCCAGCCAATCGCCCAACAGACAATTTTAACCTTTTGGCTGCCTACCGCCTTGGCATTGACGATGTGAATAAGGTGGATGAGGGGCTCGCAAAGCATCTTTCTCAACTTCGCAAAATGGCACAGCAACAAAAATCTCAATCCGCACCTAGTGAAGGCTCAGGGCCCCCATCATTTTCAGATGATGACGTCAAAATGCAATTCGAGGATTTGTCATTGAGTTTCACTCTTCCCGGTGACGACAATTTTTCTCTTCTCCGACCACGCTCAACCTCGAGCAACCCCCTAGTGCCATCAGATGTCGATCTTGTCACCGCAGAGAATGCCGCTTACTACATCCAGCGCGTTTGCGATTGTGTTGCGTTCGAATCCGTTGCCATTCCGATCAAATATTTGTGGTGGGGCTTCACAGACGTGGTCAACCATGAAGGGCTTCAGATGTTGGAACTCGAGGAGCTTGGTGCGATACTCCTAGGTGACACCCTTCATCCATCTGAACCGTTGTGGACGAAAGAAGAGTTGTTGGACGTGTTGGTCCCAGACCACGGGTATTCGGACGACTCTCCACAGATTCGTTTTTTGAGGTCGATTCTGTTAGACGACATGAGCCCACCATTGCAACGGCAGTTCTTGGAGTTCTGCACTGGCTGCCCACGACTGCCACTTGGTGGCATTCGATCTATTGGAACCATCACCGTAGTCAGACGGTCCAGCGATGAACATAACAACAACAACAACAACGGGACCAATGGATCAGGGGGAGAAGGAGCAGTAACAGCGGCCGTGGTTTCTGACAGCAAAGAATGGCCGCTGCCGTCTGTAAACACATGTTTCCGCTACGTCAAGCTTCCGCCATATCCAACGAAAGAGTTAATGAAGGAAAAGCTATTCAACGCGATTGTGCACTGCGGCACGACGTTTGAGCTTTCATAAAACGAAATTTCAGAAAAGCCAAGGAGCAACAGTAGCACATGCTTTGACCTTTGAAGTTGTTATTGACAAAATGGTACGATACGTTTGGGTTCGTTGGCCCATCCGTTCCACGCCGCTATTTTTCTGTTTTCGTTGTTTTATTTCCTTTGTTTTCGGCGCCTGCGTTGCACATTTTACAAATCAGACAAAGGCCAAACAACATTTGCACGCGCAGAACCTATTAACAACATTGCACTCATCAATGATGCCTTTCAGTGATAGCAGCATCTTGCCAAACATTCTTTTCTTTACTTTGGTACTGTTGTTTTCTTGCCACGAAAATTTAAACGAAGAACCATGGGAACGAAAAGCATCGTTAAGAAGGCTGTAAAGGGCTTGAAAAAGTCAACGCCAACGCTTGGCGCGAAAAAAACTAGTAGCGCTGCATCGACAAAAAAAAAAGCTGTCAAGAGGATGACGTTGAAAGAGTCATCAAAAAAAGCAGCACAGAAAGCGCCTCAGCGCAAGCAGTATGAACCAGAAGCCAAGGAGAAGAAAAAGAAGGAAAAAAGAGTGCGCTTGACACCGCTACCCTTCGATGAAAATCCGCTGCCTGTGAAGAAATTACTGAAAAAGAAACGTCGCACCACGACGAAGATCGTCATCGATGACTCTGCAACTGCGTACGCCAACCCGATCACTGCGTATCTTCCTGCTGAGGAAGAACAAGATCAATATATCGCTTCACGGGCAATCCGAGGAGGACAGCATGAAGGTAGTGCAGCGCTACTTCAAGATCCTCTTGCCGACACTGGACTCTTGGGCATCGACTTCATGAAATCGTACACAGAGGAAAGAGGCGATGAAGTAAAAACTGAAGAAGCACTTCTTGAGCAAGCGCACCAATACTTCTCTCAGTTAAATCGCGATGAACAACGACGCAATAATGCCGCGATGAAGCGCCTAAAGGAAATGAAGAAAATTAACCGCGCTGGAGGTGATAAGGATGGATTCCGCTACGTTGTTCCCAAGAACGTTTCAACAATTGTTCGTCAGTTGATGGTGTCAGACGGCGTCGAAGGCGCTCAAGTCGACCCTGAGACATTAGGATCTACCTTTGGTGGAGATGGCGTGAAAGAAACGGAGGCAAAGCCGATGAGGTCAAAGAAAGCGCGCAATCAGTCGTTCGATGACTTTTATCAATTCCAGGTTGCGAAGAAGTGGGCTCGCAACGCAGAGAGCTTCTTGGCTCGCGGCCGCGCGAACAAGAACATGTTTGCTGCTAAGCAAAAGCAACAACGTTCCATCAAGAAGATGTAATGTTTTTTTCTGAAGTGACAGCGTTGTGCGACTGTCGTTAAGGCAACCTTCCGAGTAAGCATCGCTTTGTCGCCTCCCAGAACCTTCGTATCTCGGAAATGACAATTAGTGAAAAAAAAGTTACAATACAGTCATTTCGATAAGACACTGCATAATAGTTGTCCCTTTTTCATTGTCTTGCTTACTTACTTGTGTTTGACATAGTAACAGAAACCCAGAAAAGGGGAGAAGCGTGTCTTCTTTCCTTTGCGAACGAATAGAGTAGAGCCCACCAAAGTAAAGCCCCTTTCACTGCAGCAGCATAAATGAAGCACCTTTCGTCCCTTCATCAAACATTCCCTCACCTTCCCAGTAGAGGGGCCATTATGGGTATTGTGCAAAAGAAAAAGACGCCCGTTGAGCTTGCAGAAGAAGAAGTTGAAGTAAAGCAAAGGTCTTCACAATTTGTGACCGTGAAAGTCTTCTTCACAGTGAGACCGCACCTTCCGCCATGTCACTGTGCGGTGGTAAGTGTACCGCTAGCCGCGAGAGCATCCGAACTATTGGACACATCTTGGGGGCTGTTTCAGGAATACCGCGAGAAAATGGGTTTATTTCTCGGGCCAGTGCCATCAGAGGAGATCAACGATTACATGTTGTGCTTTGTACCTCATGCGTCGTCTCAAGCAGGCTACAGAAAATTTATTGGAGAGCTCAAAGCATCAGTTTACCAAGCTCGTCAAGATGTTCGTAGAAGATCAAGTGCAGCTCCGCCTCAGGGCCCAGCGAGCACCGGTACGTCACCAGGCTCTGGTGTCCTTGACCCGCATCCAATGTCGATTGATCAATTGCTAGATGGAGGACACGATCCTGTCAATGTTGCGAGCATGAGCCTTTCTCCCGCAGCATCATTGGGCCTTGATGTTCCGCGCAGGCGCAGCCGCAGTGGAAGTGTGATCTCGACGTCAACAATTGTCACCGAAGAGAGCATCGAGGATGCGAGAAATAATGAGCAGGATGACGATGACGGAGACGATTTCCTTTCTGGCCACGGTGGGCAAGAAGGCAAGGTCACCAGCATTGCAGATGTTGTGCAACAAGAGTTCAAACACCTTAATCGCACCTCACAAGTCATCAACAAAATGCTACCAGCGCCCAAAGCTGTTTGCGAAGAGTGTCCCCCGTCCGCCATTGTTTCTCGTCTTGTCGCTAACCGACTCAAGAAGCGCTCCGAAAGTGGTGGTGGTGCACCTGCTGGCCTCGCTGAACAACAGCAACAAGCACTAGGAAGCCATCAAGAAATGGAAGCCGATGACGGCCTTGTCAGCTTTCATGTGATGCTGAAGAACGTCTTTCTTGAGCGCGAAAGTCTCTTGCTAACAGAAGAAAAAACAAGGCACTTGATTTCTCGAGCATTTGAGTTGTCATGGGACTCGTTAAAAGACTTCGAAGAGCAATGCAAAGAACAAACGAAGGTGTTCGAAGTTCGGCGAGCGGTTGAGTTAGAGCAACTTCACGCGTTTGAAGAAAAAGAACGCACCATTCGATTGAAACATCAACGCGCAGAACACACAATTTGGACAGATGCAATTCAAGCATTCCGAAAGCGTTACAACGACTTGGAGGTTGGTATGATTGCACAATACCGACAGATTCTGACTCTGCGACAAAAACATCAATCTCAACTGCGAGATATGGGATTCGAAGATGACGTTGAGGATGATGCGTGAGTTTTCGTATGTGATATTTGCGCTCATACAACGATGTACACTAAACAAACATACCCTACCGACGTTGTGATCTTCCCAGAGTGTAGATTTCTGGAACTTAAAAATTTAAGAACGATCCTCTTTTCTCTTGTTTTTTTCTGTACTCCATAGAAACGAGGATAGTCCAATCATCGCTCTATCTCTCCAAGATGCCCTCATCTCTCTTTTCCTTCGCTGTCGTGGGAGTCCTATTGGCAGTCGGCGTTGTTGCCCAAATCCCTGGATCCAACTTCAAGGACTTTTTGTTAAAGAACATGGTTGTCAACGGAACCATCCCTCGTAGCTTTGCTATCCAACCCGTCACATACTATGAAACCATCCCCGAAGACCAGAAGCTTCATGAGTACACCGAGCCCCAGTTCGTTGCCACCTGCGGCGGTAACGTCAGCGCAGACGCCTTGAACAACTACACATTCCAAACTGAAGTGTGGCTCACAACCTTGGGCCTCAACATCTATGATGGTGCAATCCGCTGCATTGCACTTTCCTTAGTTGGTGAGGGCAAGGCGTGCTTGAACTACACTGTGGAAACTCTCGTTGACCACAAGACGGCGCAATTCGGCGATATCCGTGGTGACAAGGAATGTGCTGGTGTGATGGAGTACGGACAGTGCACAGATCCCCAGCAGGCTGGCGTGTGCGGATTCTGCTACGGTGATGGCCCTTCGGATGCGGCGAAGTCCCTGACCGTAAACAACTCCTACTTCTTCCGCCTCATTGGCGACTTCTGGGCGATTGAGGGTACCGTCGACGAGCGATGCCCCGCCCTCAAGCGCCTCTGGACTTGGAACGATTACAAGCCCATTCTCGGTGAGAATGCCTGGGCCCAACTGATTGGCCCCATTCACAACGCTGTGCTCATGAACAACGGCGACATCAACAGCATCACCGATGAGGACCCCATGTTCATCCTCGGCATCCAGTTCCTGACGGGATTAGAGGCAATGGCCGTTGGTAACACTGGTGCGTACTACTACACGCCTCGCAATACCTGGTTTGGGTACTCTGCCACTGCGCAGAACATTGGCTCAACTGTCTCGATTGAGAATCAAGCCTCACTCTTGGGTGGCCTCAAGCTCCTTTATGACGTGATCAACGGTAAAACCACCACACAGTACAAGTCTGTTCTTCCCAAGTTGCAGTCGATGATCACCAAGCTGACCACTTTGATTTTGTCTGCCTACGACCGTGACCTCGGATTCTTCCGCCAAGGTTTCACCTACGACCCCATCGCAGGAACACTTAACTGGGGTCAAAACGGCGAGCCACTCTTTGCTGTTGATTGCCAGACTTGGGTGTCATCTGTCCTTGGAACTCGTCTCATCGACACCACCTTCGGTGACGCCACTGCATACAACCTCTGGCAAACCGTCAAGCTCTACGCGAACTATTCGTGCCCCAACGGTGACCTGTGCGGTGTTGGCTACACCTTCAACAACATCTCCGGTCAAGTTCTCTCGGGCGAGTGGACTTATGGTGCGATGAACTGGTTGAAGATCATGCAAAACGACTCAGACTACAACTCCACCTTGATTGGAAACCTCAACAGTGACGAGCTTGCGATGAACTACGGTCTGTTCACTTACGTGGTCACATCCACCCCCATCAACAACTCCACCGAGTCGTACGACACAGTGCTGTATGCTGGCAGCCGCTACTGGATTCCGTTCGGCTGGTTCGCTAACCCACTCCCCGCTCTGGCCTCCACCGGCTGGGCAGTGATGTTGGCCAACAGCTTCAACCCCTTCCATTTGCATGGATACTTGGTTGGTGCTGTCGCAGATTGGAAATTCTAGTATGAGAAGTAAACGCAGCCAGTGCAAACTCAGAAAGAAAAAAAAAAATGTTGCGACCATTTTGTTTCACCTTCGTTTTACGAACAAGAATCTGCGCGTGTATTTTTTTTTTTTCGGTACTCACACTCTTGGAGAATTTCATGTGAAGCTCGACAAGCGGGTGACATATTAAGTGGAACGATTTGTTTGTCGCATACAAAAATCGAAAGACGTTGCTTGTACCTTTGGAGAGCAAAGCAGTGCTAATGAGGACAAAATGAGAGCGTTCGCTCTGTATTACGATTATTGTGTTGTGAGTTGCAGTTATTTGCCCGTGAAGAAAATTCTTTGCCTTTTGCTCGATAATAGCAAGTAAGGGGCATGCGGCTCTCGATAACGAGGCGTATTGGTGCACTGCCGTTTCACCCCATGGCTCTTGGTGCACTTTCATCGCTTCAGCAAATCCTCGAGACAAGCCCAAACACAGTGGCAAGGACTCAAGCTCTACTTTCACTTCCAGTAAAAGAGCGCGCCGAATTTGAGTCGCCAATGTTGTTTGTTTCACCGAAGCACGACGGAATTCGAGTTCTAACTCACGTACCTCTCGAACAGGCGGCTGCTGCCAAAATTGGGAGACCAAAATCTGCAACACTGTCGAAGACAACAAAACGACGACCAAGCCGCATCACTGAAGAGGAGGCTCCCATTGTGACGTGTTTCTCTCGATTTGGTCGGCCACTTCGTGGTCTATTTTGGATTGAAAAGGAGCTCGAGCTTCTCAGAGAATTATGTGGCGACCCGAACCTTTCTCTTGATGGGGAGCTGTACGTTCACACGCAAGCTCTGCAGGCGCATCTGCAGGGTGCGTCGTCTCCACCACCCTGGGAAATGAAAGGTACAGATGGCTTTTCTTTGGTAAGCGGGTTACTTCAACGATTTCGAGGAAGCGCGATTGCTTTGCCCACGACTCACGCCGAGCTTCTGCGGTTGACCCCTGAGATCCCAAAGTACTGTATTTTTGACATTGTCAAGTATAGTCCGTCACTCCAACGGTTTAATGGTACTCGCACGAGAAAATCCTTGAAAGCAATTCAGGACGCTGCACTCGCAGCATCTGGAGCACCAGTAGTGTCGCTGCTTGCTGTAACGCCGAATCACACACCGTTTGTGCAGCGCTTGCGCGCGCTCAACTTTTTAATGTGCTTGCTTGACCTGCATCGAAGTCACTACGGCAGCAGCAGTGCTGGAGCAGGGAAACATGTCCAAAGTGTGCCCTACAAGTCGATTGATAGCATCCACAGTGCAAGAACTGTATTGATGGAGTTCACCGCTGCAGGTTACGAAGGAGCCGTCATTCGTACATCTTTGAATCGATACCACGCAGAGGACCGCAAGAGCGGATCTCAAAATGGTTTCCGAAGCACGACAGCAGTGAAATTGCTTCCAATGATTGAAGATGAATTTGTTGTGTGGGATATTGTCACATCGCCAAAGTTTTCTGGCTTGGAATGTGCCACAAAGACAGGTGCGACCTTTCGTGTGCCCTTCTCGTCTGTTGCGCCAGAAGAGCTTCAAGATAGCTCCTCTGATTTAGCCATGCTCAAAAAATTGCGTGGAAGTCGCAAAGCTGACTGCTTTGTTGTTGGAACTTATGTGACGCTACAGTTCCAGTCGCGCCTTCCCTCAGGTATTCCACGTTTTCCGAAGCTGAAGGGTATTCGTGGAGGGGCCGGATGGTATTTGTAGAAGGCTTGACGACAAGTTTTCCTTTTTTTACAGAAGATTTAGAGCGACATTCTCGTCGAATTATTGTTTTTCTTCTTTTTCGTTTCTACAGTTTGACACTTGCAGGAAATAGCATCGCTAAACGACTTGCAAAGAAGCACGACGATGTTACCCTTCTTTGTTGCTGTCTTTTTTTTCCTTTCGAAAGTAACGAGTATGCCACCTAAGGCAAATAAAGTTCTGAAAGACATCTGGAGCGAAGAGGGTGGCACGAAAGCTATCGACCGCCCCCAATCCGTGAAGACATCGAAAACGTGGGATCTCCCTGCCTCGTTTCTACAGTTTGACACTTGCAGGAAATAGCATCGCTAAACGACTTGCAAAGAAGCACGACGATGTTACCCTTCTTTGTTGCTGTCTTTTTTTCCTTTCGAAAGTAACGAGTATGCCACCAAAGGCAAATAAAGTTCTGAAAGACATCTGGAGCGAAGAGGGTGGGACGAAAGCTATCGACCGCCCCCAATCCGTGAAGACATCGAAAACGTGGGATCTCCCTGCCGAAGTACTCCCCACCAATCCACTTGCACCCAGGAGGCGAAAGTATGAGCACGAGAAGCCAAACCTTCGTGCTGCAGTTCCAATTCCACATGGTGGACAATCTTACAATCCTCAGTTCGATGAACATCAAGCTGCGATTGCAACCGCAGTGATCAAGCTCGAAAAGAAGAAGAAGGACCACGAAAAGATTGTGCGTCTTTTGAGCGCCGGTCGCAACGACGGCATCCATGGTAACTTTAGCGCCGACAAGACATGGGAAGAGGAGGTTCAAGATCAACAACCTCCAAAGGAGAAGAAGGCTAAAGTGGAGAATCCAGAAAAGAAGAAGAAAAAGAAGAAGAAGGCCGGCAAGAAAGCAACTGCCGATCTCGCAAAGAAGGCTATGCTCCACCGCAAGCACCCCGACCGCGAAGCTGCTGTCAAACAACTGGATGCAATTGCAGAGATCGCAAAGGAAGTTCAGAAGAAGGTGGATAAGCGTGATCGCACAGCTGTTCAGAAGAAA
The DNA here is from genome assembly GCA_001460835.1 of Bodo saltans. Lineage (NCBI taxonomy): Eukaryota > Euglenozoa > Kinetoplastea > Eubodonida > Bodonidae > Bodo > Bodo saltans. The sequence goes on from CYKH01001850.1 coordinate 34,374, forward strand.
ATTGCAAGGAAAGAGGGACAGCAGATCAAATCCTTCGGTAGGTATCACCACACCCCCCTTGCACTAGACGTGACACCGTCAGATAAAATCGTTGGCTCTCTCAGGCATATGAGCGGTGGCTACGTCCATCCTGCACTTGAACGTATTAAGTCCTTGGAAGAACGAAACATCATCCCCGCTCGCATGCGCCACACGTTCAACAAGAGGAAGATGCTTAAGCCCAAGGGCGACGTTCGCCTGAAGACAGAGGACTTTGGTCCTATGCCCGAAACATCTCACTAAATGTGAAGTCAGTCGTCTGTTTGAGGGTAAAGTGAGTGTGTGTTTGTGTTGAGTAAGATCAATTCACCTTCGAGTAATATCACAGCACTCTTAACGAAAAAAGAAAAAATGTGAAAGATAATTGAGTGCTCAATAGATTTTACTGTTTGGCGGCTTGTTAGCAGCTTTTTTTGTTTGTTTTCTGTTTAAGAAGAGCAGTGGAAGAGTAAGTATTTTTATTGATTTTTATTTAATTTTAGCCACGATGAGTTTCCTTGTAAAGCAGTTGATGAAATCTGCTGTAGGTCAAGCTGCTACTGGCCGCGAACCTGATCCTTTCAGTGTCACTCCGTCCGCTCCAAGCGGCCCGAGCCACGCCGCTGTCGTCAGGACGCTGATGTTGCGAATCGAAACTTGTCAGGTTGCGCAAGACCGTCGCGAAGCCCTGCGCGAGCTGTCCAACGTTTCTGACCTCGGCGTGTATCTCACCGTTGAACACTCGCGATCCCTACTGCAGATTGCAAAAGACGCTGTTGGTGTTGATCATGAAATCTCTTCTGGGGTGCTTGATATTTTATCTGCAGCAACAGATCCTGCTACTACCTCTGTTGACCACAGCGAGCGTGTCTTAGGAGCCGTCGTGGATGTTCCATTCTTCTTGGGATATTTTGATGACGCGAGCTTTTGGTCCAAGTATCACGCCGTGCAGATGATCCAACGCCTTGAGCAAGCACATACGGCAACAGTCCACCAGCAATTACTAGCGACCCACGGCCTCCATGCAATTATCGATGTTCTTAATGATGACAGCAATGGCGGCGCCCTTCGTAATGAAGGCTTGATTCTCCTCGCAGCCCTCACTGCCACCAATCAAGAACTACAAACCATTATTGCGTTTGAGAATGGTTTTGATTCTCTCTTCCAAATTATCCAGGAAGAGTCTGGCCTTGCTGGTGGAGTCGTCGTGACAGATTGCTTATCGACCATCATGAACATGCTCCGGGGCAACAATGCCACACAAAAGTTCTTCCGGGAAATGGGTTGCGCAAGACACCTCGTACCAATTCTCAACGCGATCTCGCCAAGTGCGGCTGAAGTTCAAGGGCTGGCGAAGCCTGTCGCAGGAGAAGCTCCGGCCTGGGTTTCCGAATTCTCGCAGTCCATTTCAGCCGATGCTTCTGTGACACTTCACCGTTGCTTTGCCATCCTGCAATGCTTGCTGCAAGGCAGCGATATGAATGGCGAGGGCCCCGCAACAAGAACAGCACTAGTCCACTCTGGTCTTATTCCAGCACTGGCAGCCGTTGCCTTTGCTCCAGCTGAGCGCGTAGACCCAGCCATTCGGGCGGAGGCCCTCCGGACAACAGTCCTCATGTTGCAGAAAGTGAGAGCATCATGTGATGCTTTCGCGCAATGTCGTGTTTCCCAACGCTATGACACCACCAACAAACGTGCATGGTTCGTTGGGAGCGTTGTGTGGGCGACATTGCGAATGATGCTCTCCACCGCCGATGAAGCGACGCAAGTTGCGTGCAGTAGTATTCTGGGTGCACTCGTCGATGCCTCTGGGTCATCGGTGGCGGTAGCCTCTGCTCTCATGAAGAACCTCAGTAAACCCTCAACAACAAGTGTTCCACTTCCTGTACACGACGGATCACACTGTGGGCCGCTCGTTGCCGCTGCGTTATTTAGTCATCTTGCAACACCTTCGTCGACGGCTACGTACTACGTAGCAATTCTGTTGCAACAGTCGCTGATGGTGCCACAAGTCTCTGAGCAACTTCTTCATGTTCCATGGGAAGGCACAGCAAAGACATTTTTCTTAGCGTACGCGACTCATGTCGTGCGGGTGATTCAGGCGAAGCAGGCGGATGCTTGTACGATTTCGGCACTAATTCGGCCATTGCTGGTGTGGCTCATGTTCACCAGCAAAGCTGCGGTGATGTTGCTTGGGTCCGATGGAGCGACGTTTCAATTCTTCTTGGACTGGTTTTCGCAACACCGAGACAGTGTTCACACGCGTTTTCTGAGCTTGATTGCGTCGTGTGCCATTGCGCTTGCAGCGCCAGTAACGGTGGCAGCAGCATCTGGTGCAATTGCACCGTCCAGATCGATGCAGCAACTTTCGGAAGCTGCTCATGTGGATAGAGCTGCACTCTTTCAGCAAATCTCTGAGAGAACAATTGCTGGCAAGAAATTACGAGATTTAGCAGAAGATATTGAACAATCACAAGATTGGACTGGTGCTCCATCATCAGCGGTCACTTCGCCGAAGCCTTGCCTGTATGACAACGCGTTCAAGGCTCTGATTGGTGACATCATTAAGCAGACCAATCACATCTTGCAGCCCACAGTCAGTGCTGTTGCTCCATCCACCGATGTGCAACAAGTTAGCCCTGAGCGTCAAGAACACATGCCGGCAACAACAGCTGTGAAAGTCCCCTCTCCAGCAGCGGCCGCCTCTCCAAGGGCTGTCTCACCTGTGGTCGTCATCCCATCAGCTCAACTTCCTCCAGTGGCCTATGAACACAGTCGTGTTGATGTGACCACGGAAGAAGTGAAGGAAGCGCAGCAGCGGCGATCGGCAGAAGTAGAAGAGAAAATGGCTGCGCAGGCAGCTGCGTTCCACGAACTACAATCGACAATGCAACAAAAAAAAAACAGCGGCCGCCTCTCCAAGGGCTGTCTCACCTGTGGTCGTTATCCCAACAGCTCAACTTCCAGTCCTGGCCACTGAACACAGCCGTGTTGATGTGACGGAAGAAGCTGTGAAGGAAGCGCAGCTGCGGCGATCGGCAGAAGTTGAAGAGAAACTGGCTGCGCAGGCAGCTGCGTTTCACGAACTACAATCGACAATGCAACGAGAAATCGATCGACTACGAGCCGCAGTAACCAATAACGACGCGCAACTTATTGAGCAGCGCCGGCGCTCTGAAGATGAAGTAAGAACGTTGCGTCAAGAGAATGCACACCTCCAAGAAGCAGTTGGCAACTTGACGTCCAATGTGCACGAACTTGAGAAACAGCACGCCGAAACGACGTTTCTGCTCGAAGATGCACTTCAGCAAAAAGACGACGAAGCAAGAAATCTAGCCGCCTCGCTATCGATGCTCGAGTCTCGACTCCAACACTCAGTCCTCGAGTCTCATCAAGCAGTGGAGCTGAAATCGATGCTGGATCAATGTGCCGTCGAGCGTGATGAGCTTCTGATCCTTGTTGCAGAGATGGATGAAGAAAAGGAGATACGACGCGCTGCGCATGACGCCTCTGTTATCTCACCTCCGCGCACTGCAACTACTGATGTGGAAATGACTCCATTCCGAGGGAGAGACGTTCTTTCCGAAGCTGAATAGAATGCTGCTGCCCACGCACTGATGATATCGAGTTTTATTTTGTTGTACGAGGTTTGCTCTCACTGCATTTGGCTGCTCTCCACACCTTTGTGCGTTATTGCATTAGATACCTTCTATTTTGGTACATGCTATTTGCGAACGACATTCTGTTTTTTTCCTCTCTTTTATTTTTCGTCATTGAACCTCGGAAAGCTGCAATGCAAACTCAGCCCATTCACGCAGCGTTCGGACCGTGTCACATCGAATTCACTCGCACGGTTGACTTTGAGCCGCCAACGTATTTATTCCAAGAGTTCCTCGAGAGAGTCGAAGAGACTCCCAACGGCACAGTCGCAATAGAAACAACGGATGCTGTCATTTCTGCTGTGGACCTGACTCGCTCCTCGTGGACCGTGGTGCCGATTAAGTCTCTCGATGACGAAGTTGATGCAGCTGGCGCAACGAATTCAGCCGGCGGCAGCAGCTCCAATGACTTCGAATTTTCTCGGCTAATCTTGCAAGGAGCCTTCACTCCCATTCAGTTAAGTGCCACCGCTTTAGATCCTTTGAGCGGTTTCACTTCAAGCAACGTCGTGCGTGCAGTTCAAGCCCTTGGCCAGAAGCTTGCATCGGGTGCACACCTGCGCAACAGATCGCTGATAGGCCGCGCTTTAACACCCGCTGAGCTCACATCGGAGAACCTTGCTATGCAGCGAGTGATGATGTCGAATCACTTTATTAACGTACTTGCGTGGCAGCGCCTTCAGGAACTTCTTGTCCCTAGTGACATGATAGTGGAATCAGAAGGGACGCAAACCTCAGCGGTGGAAACACCTGCTCCCCCTCGCAGAGATTTAGGCAGCTTG
>CYKH01001850.1:39132-53795 GCA_001460835.1 Bodo saltans
CCTTTTGATTAATTTACTTTGAGTTGTAATCGACTATCGAGTTGATGTCCTTTTCTTAAATTATCTGTTTGTACGGAGGGAGGATGTCATCCTCAAACTACCATCCGTCAAGAGTTTCGTCGACTACATCGAATTTGACCTTCACAAAGCGAGTTGTAGGTTCGTCATCAAGCAAGAAACCAAATGGACTGACGCAGCATAGTGGTGCCAGTGGCGCTGGAGGCGCGGGGTCGAAGCAAACTCAGCTTTGGAGTGCAGTTGCCCTCCAGCAACACATGCTTCGCTCCATTCAAGGCCTTCCCAACAATAAGCCTGCTCCTGTAAGGCAACCTGTTGACGGTGAGCAACCGAGACTGACCCTAGCTGAGCGCATGGGCTTGGTGGAAGCGCCCCCAGCACCCCCGACGGAAGACGAGTGGTCATTTGCTGTCGACAAATCAACTCACCGAAATGACTGTGGGAAAGAGTGTTCTATCTGCAAGTCTAGCTTTGTGAGCTCTCACACTTCCGCGCAGGTGATTCTCAGTTGTAGTCACGTGTTTCACGAGCAGTGCATCAAACAGTTCGAGAAATTCGCTCGAAGGGCGGGTGCAACCGCCAGCTGCCCATTATGTCGCTCATCGCGGTATCACAAACGAGTGTTTTATCAAGGGAAAGCACAAGTTCAAAATCATGCGGCAGCAAAAATACAAGCGATGGTACGAGGCTACTTTGCGAGAAAGCGCTACTTGAAGCTTCGCCTGCGATCAAACCCAAAATTCCGCATTGACTATGCCGCTACGCAGCTGAAGGCAATTTCGGACACATACACGATTCGAGCAACGCTGCGCGAAAAGCAGTTGGATAAATTCTTGGATGATTTGGACTTGACTCGACAAAAGGCTCTCGCAGACATGTTTTCGAAACGCGACTGGGAAGATGTTAGAAATAAAGTTCTTTCGCGACACGATGGCCTTGAATGTCCTATTTGCATGGGAACCATCGACGCAGAGCAAGAAGTGGCCCCGACCTCCGCGAAACCCGGTGGAGGTGGTGGGCAACAGCGTCCGTCAGCACGGAGTGGACCACATGCATACATGCTGAGCTGTGCGCATTGCTTTCATGGTCCTTGTTTGCAAAGCTTTGAGTCATTTTCTGCTGCAAATGCTGCAGACGTTGCGAGTAGAATACCAGCAAGCGAAATGACAACGATATCCAACATTCCGAGATGCCCAGTGTGCAGGGCTGGCTACGCAAAGAGATCCCTTATTGACGAGTAACCAATATCAGTTTTCTCTTTGTCACAGCGAACACGCACTTCAAGTCGAAATGAGTGGTTGTGTGCAGAGTCAAGTTGTAGAGTAGACGATCACAGTTTTATTGCTTGCGCATTACATTTGTTATTATTATTATTTGCGAGCGTTTCCATGTAGCCGTTGTGAGGCAAGCTTAACTTCTTCATATTTATGAAAAAGGGATATTTTCTTCACAAAACAGCCTAACTGATGCCTGTGGACTACTCTAAATGGGACAAGCTGCAGTACAGCGATGACGATGATCAAAGCGAAAATGAGGACAGCCTCGTCGATAGCGAGGACGACGAGCCTGTGCACAGGGCACCTGCATCGTCATCAAGACCGCATAGTGAAGATTCGGGTGCGGGTCGTCGGCCTGTTGTGACACGTCTTGACCACCCGTCCTCCATCTCCATCGGTCCAAGTGGTATTGAAGTTCAACATCCTCCACGGGCGACAGCTTCCCCATTTCTAGCTTCGCCACCGCAACGCTTTGCCCCTTCTTCACAAAACGAAACTGCCAATGCGGAGCCAGTCTCATCGACAGAACTTGTGTCAAAACAAGCGGACGATACTATTGACGACAATTGTGATGATTTGGAAGACGACTTACTCATAACAAAACTCACAAGGAATGGACAAAAATGCGAGCGCTACTTTTGGTCTCAAACACGTGAGATGGCCACGTTCGTTGTTGTTCTGCCTGCTCTCACGATTCGAGGAGGTAACATTCACAATTTCTCCATTTCCTCGACCGGTTCGTCGGACGTGCCTGTTGACGGAGCAGCGCGTTTATCATTTGCTGTGAGTACCCCCGCCACCGGCGTAGTCGAGAGATTTTCATTTTCTTTGCGATATCCAATTAAGGTTGATGAGGACATTATCGACGGATGTTGGCAGCTTCATACTCTTCCGACGCAGCAACTACGGCTACTGGTGATAGAGCTTCATAAAGATCCCATTGGTCATCAGTTGTACTTGTGGTGGGATAGAGCGTGTGTCGGAGAAACGCCCATTGACACAACGAAGCTGCAAGACAGGTCTCAGGAGAGGATGGCACCGTCGAGTGTGCAGCAAGTTTGGGATGAAGCTCATGAAGAATTCAGAAGGCGCAATAAGGAGCGCCACCAGCGCAGCACTGGGGAAAATGAAGAGGAGAGTGCGTAACTTCAGGAAAATATTTCGAGTAAACTTCAAAGATTGGCGGGTTTTTTGATGTGTTTTATTGTAAAATGTAGTGTTGATTAAAGTCTTTGTTCTATGTTTTCGGTTTTATTATTTGATTCGCATTCTACTTTTTTCAAAGCTAACTGGGAGAATCAAACACACAACCCCCACAACTGCGAAGGTTGCACGATGGCGGCTTCAACTATCACGAAAGTAACTGTTTTCCTCAGCTGTGAGGGAGTTCCTGCACCAAGTTCACACAAGAAATTATGTGTCTCTTTGCAAGAACTAAACGGCGGTGGACAAGTGATTGCCAACACCACGACTCTCCCCAATGATATGGAGATTCAAGGAAGTTCAAAAATCGTTTTTCACACTCCACTTAGCGTGGAATATTTTTTTGAGACACGTCAGTTTATGCGGGTATTGGTGCATGAACAAGGACAACAGGATCATCCTCTTTCTCATGCGACGTTTCAAATGTCGCACGTCATGACGTCACGCGATTTGATCAAGATTGTGTCACTTTCGTATCCAGCAGGGGCCACCATGACCATTACAGCGGTGGACCACTCGCTCACACGAGAGGACTTGTGTTCGCTCAAATTCCGTGCAGAAGGGTTTGAGGAGGGCTGCTTCTCCGCACCCAGTCCATTTTTTGTACTCTTCCGAGTGCTGAATACTGGGCAGCGTGTTCCTCTTCACAAAAGCGACGTTTCGAAATCTACATGTGATCCAACTTGGGTGGGAATGCCTTCCATTCGCCTCGCTGAAATGATTGGTCGTGATCTGAATGAAAAGACACTCGACTTTCGCTGCTACGACAAAGGAATGTTCGGTGACAGTGATCTAGGTCACGTCATGCTCTCACTCAACGACTTGATTTCCGCCTCTGGGCAAGTCCCTAGAGTCAAATTCCCCCTTAAAACGGGCAATACGATCATCACCGGGCACTTGAGTGTAGAATCGTGTGTGATACAGCACGCCATGACGTTTGTGAACCTCCTTTCGTCAGGGTGGCAAGTGAACATGGTCGCTGCTGTAGACTTCACCGCGAGCAACGGCGACCCTCGTGATCACCGCTCACTGCATCACATGAACACTGAGACGCCCAACGAGTACATTCAAACCATCCGATCTGTAGGAGATATTGTGATGGAATATGACTCCGACAAAATGGTTGCAGGCTTTGGATTTGGCGCTGAATTGCCCGACAAGAGAACGTCGCATTTCTTTCATCTCAACATGCAGCCCGATCCGTATGTACATCAAATAGATGGCCTCATCGCTGCTTACATACACGCTCTGAGCATTGTGAAACTTTCAGGTCCAACGTACTTCGCCCCTACCATCCGAAACGTGTTGAACGGTGTGCGTCAAGCTGAAAAGGACCACGTCTACACAATCCTAGTCATGATGACTGATGGAGATATTTGCGATATGGACGACACAATAGACACCCTAGTAGAAGCTGATGATGCGGCGCTAAGTGTCATTATCGTTGGAGTAGGTAAGGAGTGTGATTTCCGTGCGATGGTGCAACTTGATGCTGATGACTCAACGTTGACGTCGAGGAAGGGACGAAAGTCGCGTCGCGATTTGGTTCAATTTGTTCCTATGAGGGAGTGGGCGCATCTACCACCGCATCGCTTCGCTGTAGAAGTTCTTCGCGAGGTTCCTACACAAGTGGAGCGATGGGCAGCAATTACTGGCATTACCGCTGCAGCTGTTTGAATGAAAATGTTTTGCTTTCTCGTTTATTTTTCTCCCCCCGTGTGCACTCAACAACAGTATGATCGGCCAATATTTTTGATCTCCGGCCTGATGGACCCCACCACAATTCCTTGTTGCTGACTTTTGACATTTCATTCTCTTGATTGCACCTTACCTACTCACCGCGATGTTTGTCATACTTGTTCAATGAAGCTGAAGAGACGTTCTGACGATTTCTCGTTCGATATTGTCTCTTTTCGACAGAAATAGCAATTATTATCGAGGGTCTACTTAGAGAAGTCATCATTGCTGCATAATTGTCTTCACAGTCTCTCACAACTGTTTTATATCGAATAGAAATGGACTTTGCATTTCTGGATCGCGTGTTCCCTCCCCCAGGGACGATGTACTCTGGAAATCGTCAGGTGCAGCTTGAACAAACCCTTACTATCAGTGGTGCGCCACTTGTTGACTGTCTCGCTGCAATGATGCAAATGATCCGCTCACAGCAGCGAATGATCGACGATCTTCAAGGTCAAATTGAAAACCAATCTCAGGATCAGATTCAGCGCATTGAGCGGCTAGAACGATACGTGTCACACTTGACCGTTGATTTGAAATTAGATGAGCGTCCAGTTGCAGCTTATGGCCAGGGAGCAATGCCAACGATGGCAGACGCCGTTCGAACAGTTGAGTATCGTCTCACACAGCTTGAAAACAAGCGCCGCCAAAGTCTCCTTGCGCAGGTGGTCCGAATTGCGGATGATGCTCGACGACGCGATGCATTTCAACAGTGGTCGTTGGTTGCGCGAGCAAAGGGGATGATGCGGGATCTTACAATGGGTCAATCGAAACGTACTCGTCAAAGGTACTTTCAGAAATGGATGCGTTTCTTGGCAACGGCTAAGGCTGACCAGGTGAACAAACGCCGCATTCGTGCACTTAACTACTTGTCAACGAAGAATGTTGTTCAACGGTATTATGACAAGTGGCGTCGATTCATTGAGATTTCGCAAGAAACGAAGGTTCGTATGCGTTTGGAGACAGCCATGAAAGTCGAAGGGATGGCCTCCGTTAGCAACCGTGCCCTCGCCCGTCAATACTTCTCGAAGCTTGTCTATTTTGTTGCTGAGTGCCGCACGATGCAATTCCGCGTGAAACAAGTCCTTGGAATGGAACAGCAGCGTTCCCGAGCAATTGCCGTTTCGTACTTCCAAAAGTGGATCTCGCATCATGCACTTGTTCAGCTTTTCCGCTCGCGTTCAGCGGTCGTCAACACGCAGAGTTCTCGTGCATTTCGCGCGCTCGCTCAACGATACTTGGAAAAGTGGAAAGTATGCTCTCAGCGTCGCATCGTACGCAGACAAACACGCTCTGTTGTCCCTCGCTTACACCACGCGCAGCTGATCATCCTTGCACGTCGATACTTTGCGAAACTAGAAACATTCGCACGACTGAACGCTGAGCGTCGTGAAAAGGAAGCTATGCAGCTTGCTATTCAGCAACTCGCTCGCCGATGCGATTCGCTCGGAATTCAGCTCGATTTGGGTCTGCAAACGCTTTCTCACACTAACGGAGTGCTCTCGAAGGTCTTAGAGCACGTGTCGTTCAACTCCAGTTGGGAGCGCAAGCAAACCAGTCAATCGCCACCGCGCGAAACCGCACGGCACTCTTCCGAGTCGGTTGTGGTGTCTACAACCGAAGTCGTTCAAACCTCTTTGCGAGGAGGCGGCTGGGGTGACAGCGATTTAGATGCGTGGGTTGCTGGGTCAGGGAGGCCCGGTGCGCAATCTGCAGAGGATCTCCTTCTTCAACTCCGCACACGCCTGCAGAAAGTGAATGAACCATCATCATACTAGATTTCCCACTTGTACGTTGTATTGTTTTTAGCTGGAATGGACGGCTCCACTTGATGTGTTGCTGCACGCTGCGATTCCTTTTCTTCTTTTCTAAGCTTTTTTTCCTCACTTGTACTTTTCAACTGCGACAACAAGACAACCATCAACCAAAACAAGACTGTGTGTTTCCTCATTAGAATTAGTGCTTGGCTGACAACAGAAATCACTGTTTTCAGAAAATGGCTGCAGTTACAGCACCAGTTCAAGTTGACGAGTCACTTGTTCAGTTTACATCGTCGGTAGGAACCAAACGGCTAGCTAGCGTACTACGTCAATTGTCACACAATGCTGCTGTTAACGCTCGTGTGATTGTATCCCTTCAACACACCCTTGAAGAATTCCGAACCACTGCTTCACAACAACACGAAACGCTACTAACACGACTTGACAATGAAACACGTCTCCGCTTAGAGCTCGAGCACACAGTCCAAGACCAAAGAAAGCGAATTGACAAATTTGAAAAGACCTTTGCTCTTCAAGAAACCGTAGATGAACATGTGAAAGATCTTAACACAAAAATTCAGCGTGCTCTGTCCTTTATTCAAGAAATTGAAGATGGATCTGGTGAGCGTGTCACGAAGTTTGTGGGAGGTTATATTCAAGCATTTGTGCCAAAGTGGTACGCAGGCGTGTCTGGTGAAATGATGGAATGGGTAAAGAATCTCGTTCAAGAGTCCTCAGACGATGCTGCTTCAAGCCTCGACCGGCGCGGTGCGGAGAGTGATGAAAAGGCAGAGCAAGAACTGTTGAAGGCTCAAGCGAATATTTTTCAGCAACTTCATAGGTTAAACGAAGAGCGTCGAAAAGAAATTTCGAAGACGCGCACGGAGATTTACGACCGCTTCACTGAATCTGACAACCGAACCGATCACCTCATTGCACAGTCGAAACACGTTCAAGAAAAACGTCATAGCACAACTCGTCGCCGACTGCGAGCCATTGAAGAGTCAGCATGTGCACTACGAACTACAATGTGCGTCGATGATGGTCTTTGCCGTGAACTTCACAACCTTCTCGTCAATCATACGTTCCCTGAAGGAGATCCACGGTGTAGCGCCGCAAAAGTGTCATCATCAGCAGAAGTCGTTCCAGACGAGAAAGATGCAGACCACGCAGTTCCAGGTGAACAACGAGGACACGATGTCGAGGAGTTGTTTCAGAGGCTAAGTGCGGATGATTGTGCGCGTGATGTACGAGTTCGACGTGTTGCACAAACGCCGCATTTTGTTGCTCAAAGAACAATGTTGCAGAAAGAGTTCTCGGAGCGGATGGATTTTCTCAAGACAGATCTTCATAACGATTTGGTGTCTGAGATATTCGACCTGCAGCGCGAAATCCGTGGTAAGGTAGGTACCAACAAACTTGGAGAGCTTCTCGACCAGTACCGCGACGAAGGGCTGTATGCAAACGTGAAATTTCTTATGCAAGACATGAATGAAATCAAGATCAACAAGGTGGATATGGTTCTGTTTGTCGAAGGTTTACGATCCAAAGCCGACGTTCGCGTGATGGACACCAAAGTTGACAAAACGCTCGTCACTACCCAAATCGAAACGATTGAACGTAAGCTAGATGACATGGTGACATCTACCACGAGAACTGAGCATCGCATCATGCGCATGGAGAACCAAATGAACGCCCCTCGCAGAGGTACTGTGACTGCGATCGCGTCCGCCCCTGTTAGGCATCACAACAACAACAACCATCATCATAGTCAGTCTGGAGGAGGAGATGTTGCACCTCCGATGATTGAAGACCGAGTAGGCTCGTCAAAAGGTGGAAAGTTAATCCGTGGCAATCGGCGATTAAGTGCAGCTGGAGCATACAACTCGCCGTATCGACGAAACAGCGTCAGTCCGAACAACGAGGAGTGGACTGATCCGTTTGCTCCGACGAGTTCTTCCGTTCTGCGGCCTCAAACTGGCGGCAGCCCAACGACAGCGAACGGCAACGGTGGAGGGAACATTCAAGATACCATTGATCAAATGCTTGAACGTGGTTTCCCTGCTCAAGTTGTGGTACCTGAATCCACACGCGATATTTCACGGCTGCACCACAGTGTTGTCAAGACCTCCCATGAGAAGCAAGTTGCCGTGATTATTGGAGAAGAAGACCCGGATGTGGAGGGTGTCACCCACCACCCGTCAGTACCAACAGTGATGCGAGTCTCTTCGTCTCCTTCCTCTGGAACTAACGCCAAGCATGCCGTGATCGCAGAGGGTCTTCATTTAACCTCGCCGCGAAAAGCGCCGTCATCTGCTATCAGCACTGGAAGCACCAAGCGGCAGCCATCTGCTCAAGGCGCACCGACTACGACTGGCAGTGCTCGACCTACTTCAACTTCAGACCGTATGGCCACTTCATCGTCACTCACAGCTTCGAAGATTGGACCAGGTATGATCGGGCCTGGGATGATCCCTATGACCAAGGCTCAAGAAGCATATTGTGCTGCGCTAGAAACAGACCCTCCTCAAAGCAGCGGAATTGGGTTTGCAATTGGAATGAAATATGGAGAGAAAAGAGATTATTGAGCACGGGCATCAATACAATATCTGGAATTCGACAATGAAAAGTGTTTATGTACTATACCTTTCCGTCCATTTTAGCATCAAACAGAATGTACATTTTTCATCAAAATTCGTTTCGTCACTTTGACTATTCAGTCATTGATTATTTGGGTCCCCCTTCGAAACTTTTTTCCATTGCTTGCAATCACAATCTCAGCAATGAGCTCCCTGACTGAACAGCTTTTCGGCTCCGGAAGCGCCGACGGATCTGCACCGGCGTTCAATGCGGCAAAGAAAACCAACTTGGATCTTTTTGCCGTGGCACCGCAAGTGAAAAAGGAGTCACGCCGCGAGAAGCGCCGACGACAAGAAGAGGAAGCTCTTGGCGTCAAGAGTGAATCAAAAGGAAAGAGTAACACTCTCCTTGATAACGTGGAGCTTATTCCCGTTCCTGAAAAGGAATCTGCCTCCCGTCACGCCGCCCCCAAGCGCTTGCGCCACGCGTTGCACCGCGATAACGAAGAAGAAAAGCGCACTGTGTTTATTGGCAATCTGCCCAACGACATTGACAAAAAGGAGATTCTGAAAGCGTTTAAAGATTGCGGAGACATCGAGAGTGTACGCATTCGCAATCAAGCCCTTGAAGAAGAGAGAGAAAAGAAGCGTGGACGCGCTGTGCGAGTGCTGCGTGGCGAGCTCAAGAAGGGAGACCAATATTCAGCATCAGGTTTCATTCTGTTCAAGAAGCAACACTCCACGGTGAATGCGCTTGCTAAGTCTGGCCTTGTCATCTCCGGTCGTCACGTTTTTGTTACCCGTGTTGATGACGAAGCTAAGTCCTTCCCTCCGCAGACATCAATCTTCCTTGGAAACCTTTCCTACGACACCAACGAAGAGCAAGTATGGCAGTACTTCGTGGACCACGGAGTTGCCGATGTGCGTCGAGTGCGCTTGGTACGCGACAAAGAGACCGGAGTTGGGAAGGGCTTCGGCTATGTTGAGTTTGCAAAGCCTGACTCCGCAAACAGAGCCATCACAACGCGCGGCGATCCGCTTAATGGGCGTGACGTTCGCATTTGTCACGTCACGAAAGACAAGAAGATTGCCAGTAAGAAAACTCAGCGACGAGAAATTCGGAAGAACGTGAACGCTGCAGCTGTCTCTAGCGGTCCAATGAAGCCAGGGCAGCAACGCGCCGTCAGAGTACAACGCGAAGTAGTTGACACGCCAAGCTGGATGGGCTTGGCCACAAACCCTCGAAAGAAATTAGCTCGCGATCTCCGACCTCTCATTACGGATAGCGGCCCAAAGAAGTCCAAGAGAGACGCTCAAAGGTCGCGATCAGGTCCACCGAAGAAGGCTCCCCCAAAGAAACCGTCGTCGTAATAAGGTACATTTTACTTCCAATTAACATGACCTCGAGTAAACCAATGTTGATGATGCACAAATTTTGCTGGCTGTGTAACTGCAACCCTTGAAGTTGATTCTTTTTCTGTTTGTTTTTTTTTTTGTGTTTAAGATTTAAAGCAGTAAGGAAAAGAACCCTCGTTAGATTGGAGCAATCTTGAGGTTCTTAGTGAAAATTTAGGCAGTGATTCGATCGATTTACTTAGCTCGCAACAAAAACAACTTTGTGACCTCTCACTTCGATCGCGACAACTTCTTTGCAACGAAGTCATGCCTGCCAAATGCTCCACGATATCCCCAATTGCGTTCAGCGAAGATTGTGAACTTTGCGCGAGGGATGCTGAAGAAGAATATCTCACTCACGAGTTTAGATCTCTAACACCTGCTCAACGCAACATCGCGCCATCTCCATGTGCACTGAGCTTACCAGGGTCTCATACTGCGTCCCCAAAGTTAGAAGCCCTCCCCTCAGCCTACACTTCCCCAGTCAGAGGTGACATGTCTCCATTGTCTCCGCCGCGATTTACGGTTCCTGGGGGGCGAAACGACGTTTCGTTAAGTGTGGAAGGTGGTCGCTCAAAAAGTGGAGAATCATCATCATGCTGCCCCCACCGTGGCAAGCTTTTTTTGAGCAGTGTCCAAGCGATGTTCTTGCTTGGCAGTGGAGAAAACGTTTTTGAAATAGGAGCAGTTTTATCGTGTCTCCCTGCTGTCAATGGGGATGTTAGTGCACTTGCGAAGAAGGCAAACATTGAACATCACGCGTATTTCCTGCTGGACGACAACGATGCTCTTACAGTGCGGCTTGGAGATGGCTCGCCGACGTCATCGCCGCGAAGCTCCACGAAGCAGCGGCTATCCGTCACTCCTCCTCCGCCAACAGTGCAAGATGGTGACAAAAGTTCAGACGACAACATCTTCCATAAATTTCAAGACGGTCCCGCGCTTCGCAATGCACTTCAATTCATTCACGCTAATCGTCTAGCAAACCGAAATGTTTTAGTCCACTGCGATGGAGGAGTGCTGCGGAGCCCTGCAACAGTTATTTCGTATCTTATGGCCTTCACGAGCCGGTCGATGGCGGAAGCTTCAAGCATTGTCAAGCGATGTCGCTCCATTGTTCACGTGCGGTTGCTCGAAGATTCGCTGCAAGCATTCGAGACTTCCCTCCACAACAGTTCCGCGAACTCTCATTCATGCCAGAGCGTCAATTTCGGCGATAGGTCTAGCTTCGAATTTGGTGCCGCGTCAACAATGCATGTTCCTGAAAGTGAATGTGTAGTTCTTGATCCAGTTCGATCTACGGTCAGAGGTCGGACTTCAAGCAGTGATTCTCATTCTACTCCAAGACTGTGTGCTACACGGACTCCCTATGGACCTTTGGGCGACAGTGACGACGATAGAGACCCGTTCCATCGCCTTCACGATGATGCATCTGCAGGCGCGGATATCGAAATATCACATCAATTCTCCCCCGCGACTGCAACAACTGCAGTTACAGTTACTCCGTTTACAATGGGTCAAAGACTCGCCTCATCATCAACATCATCACGAAATGTGTTGATTGGTGCACTTTCACCAACTATCTCAAACGCTGCACCAACAAAACCGTTGAACAAGCCCTTCCTCTCAGTTAGGATCGACTGAAAAACAGAACGCAAACAATTTTTGGCTCATCAAAAGGCCAACCAAACCAAAGTTGACACCAAACTTGTTTGTCATCAAGTAGAAAAAAGACCAACAATAATGTGTGAAACCCAAAGTGCTGCAGGTCAACATCATTCTAGTTTACTGCCCCTCGCACACGCTGCTTCCCAGTAGGTAGTGTGAACGAGAGTAGTAACATCCCGTGACTTGCACAGAAATTCCTGGCTGTTGTGTTTTTCCGCCAGTATTAAGAATTTCGCTCTGTTTTTGTTTTTGTTTTTGTTTTTTCGCTACAATTATGACGTTGATCCCATTTTGCGACGGGCAAGGATTTCTGCCAAGTTGCTCCCTCTCGTGCCAAAGAAATAACGAAACAACTAGTTTTAAAGAAGAGGGTGTGTTTGTGTTCCTTTAGCATCTCTCGCTCGTTGTCAACAAACAAAAAAGAAAAAAGAAAAAAAAGTTGGTCCATTGTACAGGGCTTCGCTTTCGAATGCTTTCATGCATTGCGCTTTATTGCTTTCTTCTTGAGTGGACACACTTTGGTTTTGTGTATGTTTTTTTTGATTTTATTTATTGCTGAGTGTATGAAAATGGTTATTCTGTGTTTTTTCCCCCAAGAGTGACAAAAATTCTTGCAAAGTGTGACGAACCAACTGAACTGCGTGATATGATGTGCTTTCCAACTCCCCCCTCAACGCCCCACATTCCACCCTTCCCTTGCATCATACCTTCCTGCCTGCTGCATCGCAGATGGTGCATCAATTTCTAGTTTCGGCAACGTGATTCAACTGTAGTTCCGTTTTTTGCTTTGCGTTTTTGACACCTGAATCCTCCAGATCTCTCTGACTTTACTTGTATTGCTATTGGATAAAAGCACTCTGTTGCGGCAAGATACTGCGTGACTTTCACTGAAAGAGCAAATTGAGATCGAGGAAACCAACCAAAAAAGAAGGGGAATGAAAAAACGACACCACCTGTTTACCCCACCTCTCGCTCTTTTTTTGTGGTTGTTTTGTGTTTTTTTTGCAGCACCCCCTTCATTCTGTAACATCAACAGACAACAGCAGCAACAACAACGCGGCATAAAATTAGTGCAAGATAAGTTTCACTTTCAGTCTTTTTTGTGGCACGATGTACGCTCACTGTCGAAAGTATCACAGCTCACTCTTTCTGCGGTAAAGACCACCTGAAGCAAGAGATCAATCCTGAATAGCAACTCGACACAATAATGCAATTTTCTAACCGCCTTATTTGCATGGGCTCGGTTGTTGCAGTTTGCTCTGTCATTGCTGCTTGGAAGCTTCTCACGAAGTCTTGCGTGACCCGCACAACACTGCAACGCGACATCAAAGTTCCTACTGAGACTCCACCTTCACTGCTGAGAGTGCTTCAGGGTGCAAAAATAGTTGTATTCTACGCATCTTGTGGCGGCACGGCGACGACTCTCGCAAATCTGTTGGTCGAGACTCTCGGAGATCGTGAGGTGAGTAGCGTGCTTCTTGTGAGCCCTGAAAGCGTTGTTGATCTTGACTCGTTTTCATCGATGATGGGTTCCTGCAACCTATGTCTGGGAATCATCGCCACAACGGGCGATGGGTCTATTCCGCAGAACTTTCAACGAATCTTCTCGTTCTTGCGCTGCGCGTCCGCTTCAGGGGCGAGTCATTTTTCAATACTCGCACTTGGAGACTCTAAGTATCAATATTATTGCAAGGCGGGCGAGGATGTTGCAGTAACTCTTTCTCAGCGAGGCTTCTGTCCTTGTATCAGTGACAGCGGTGTGACCCGTAGTGATGCCGCTCAAGATCCAACCCACAGCAGGGCGTACGGGCTGTGGGTGGAATCAATTCTTCTCACCATTCCGCTGCACACCGACATGGTCGTCGGTCCACTCCGCACATCTCCGCCTATTCAACGACGATTTCAAGTTCAATCACTTGTAGGTGATCACGGGGTTGATATTGGAGCCACAATTCCCTTCGTTTTGTCCCCAACGATGGCGGAACCGACGCCTACACGGCCCGGACGGTTCTCAGTGAAGCAGTTGATTCATTGCCTTCAAGCTGACAGCGAGCATCAAATTGCACAAATTACTGTCGGTGTTAATGATTACCCAAAACTGACGTATGAAGCAGGAGATCACATTGCAATCCTCTCGCCAAACCCTACTTCTGTCGTTGATGAGCTTCTTGCGTTTCTCGATGAAGGTGCCTTGACAGCCGACACATGTGTGCGAATACACCACAACACAACGAGTGCTGCTAGAGCAACACCTGCGAGCTCATTTCCGCGGCCTGTTGTATCTTGGAGATTTGTTCTCACATGGTACCTTGATATCTCACGAGTTCCAGCCATGCAGTCCGTTCAGCATATCATTCGATGCTGCGATGCAACTACAGAGGAAAAAGTGACCATGCTGGAAAAGTGACCATGCAGGGTTTGGTATCTGACTCCAGCGCCTACCATCAAATGCTCGAATCGCTTTCACAAGACTTACAACATCGCCCTGTTCGCCTTGTTGATGTTCTGCGCGCAAAATTTCCGAAAACGAAATCTGTCCCTTTTGACAGGCTGTGCGAGTGTTTGCCGAGCCTCCAACCTCGCTATTACTCAATTGCCTCGGATCCCATGTCTCACGTCGATGGATCGCTGGAAATTTTTGTTCGCTTAATCAAAGGCGGCGTAGCGTCACAACATCTTGCGTCACACCCTCACCACGTGTACGGCTTCATTCGCAAGTCTTCTTTTCACCTTCCAAAGGGCCGAAACAAGCCAATATTGATGATCGGACCAGGAACAGGGATCGCTCCGCTGCTGGGTTTTTTGCACCGGCGTAGTGCACAGATGAGAAAACAGCAACGCTCTGGAAGCGTGCAGGATAACGGCCCGGTGTGGTTGTTTCATGGATGTCGATTAAGAGAGCACTATACTCATCGCATTGAGGGCCTCGTTGAAGCTCACGTCGATTCCAACGCTCTGCAGCATTTGTTTGTGTGCTTCAGTCGAGAAGAGACGCCGCGTGGGACTGCTGATCGCCGCTATGTTCA
>CYKH01001850.1:54095-64190 GCA_001460835.1 Bodo saltans
GTTCTCAGAGATACTTGGAAGATGTGTGGTGATGAATGTGGTTTTCTTGTTTGCATTATTTTGTTGCCTTCCTATCAATATCCTTGATTGATGAAAACGTGAATTGAAATGATTCGCGTTGTCTATTCTCTTTTCAATTGTCATTAACAAAGAGGGAAAATAAGTCTAGACGATGTCAGATACCGAATCTTTACGAGCGGAGCTTCTTCGTCAAAAAATTATCTTCGATGCAGAACTTCGGCGACAACGAGAAGTTTACGAGGAGCGCCTAACTGCAGCTGAAGAGAAACTTGAAGACAGAGAAACAGATAAGAGAAACTTGAAGACAGAGAAACAGATTGCCGTAACCTGCAAAGCGTTATCACAATTCTTGGGAAAAAGCTTGATACCCTACAGGATCATGTAACATTAATGATACAACAGAAGGCCACTGGCGGCTCTCAGACCCCTCGAAGAATCGCGAGCCCAAGCCGAAGCGAGGCTGGAGCGCACCCCTCCCCCTATCGACGGCAACCATCACCGTTGATGGGATCCTCGTCATACGCCATCACAGTTAGAAAAGACGCAACGCCTTCTTTATCATTGTTCACTGGTCGCGCACCCTCACTGAATGGTCTTCCCCAAGCTCAAGGCGCTAGTACAAGCCGTGCGAGCAGCCCAGGGAGGGCAAGCCAGGTGTCGTCGGTGGCGCCAGCTCGGCCAAGAGTCGCCGGGTTAACCACTTTACGAACCGGTGTTACGACTCCGCGAAGCGGCCGTCCAGAATTCAAGTAATTTACTGCCTTTACGGTTCAACTTAGACGAACAATACGAACCACGTAGGTGCGTTCGTGTCATTCCTATCCACTTTTCTTTTACAATAGACACATCGCTGCCGCCATTTATTCGTTTTATCAAACAAATCTGTATGATCTTGAATCATCGTCTTATCTTGTTTCATCGTCGCTGTAAACTCTAAAGGTTTCAGTTATGCTTCGCTTTTCACAGCGATCCCTAGCGTTGCGGTTGGCAACAATACGGTTGAACGCAGTTCCAACTCCACAATCAAGTTCAACTTCGACCAGTACCGCAGGTTCGTCCTCGGAGGAGAAACCAAGTCAGATTCCAGAGCTGAAGTTAGACGCTGCAACAATAGAGAAATTGAAGATTGCAGAAGAAATCGGTGAGAAAGCATTTGAAGAAAACACTGAAATTCTAAAGAAGATGATGCTGCGAGGCTTGCGTGCCCTTGTCATCGGAATCATAGGATTCGTTACATTTTCTGTTGCAATGAAGCGACGACGAAGGCTTGAAGAAGCTAGCAAGGCTGTCGACGACGCTGAAGATCCAACACTGAGATATTTGGAAGAGATGCGTTCCTTAGGCTTTGACGTTGACACGTTGGAGGAGGAACTGGAGGCTGAAAAGAAATCCAAGAAGAAATCATAACACAAATTAATTTTCTCGTCACATCTGAGATCGTCTCAAAATCAGTTGTTGATTGATCATAACGAAATGTAATTGACAGAAGATTTCGTTGATCGGCATTCTCTTATTGAATTCTGAAGTACCTAAAGTGTATGCAGCTGGACGAACGACTCATGCAAGAACGTCAAGGATATTTTCATGTTGGGTCGGAGCAACAAACGCCTGTCTGGAGTGGAGCTGCTACTGCTGAACCCGGAGTTCTTGTTCGTGCACCTCGTAAGCGTGTGCTCGGGACTGCACGTCGTGTGCTCTGCTGTATCGTTCCACATGACGGTCACATGTCCATTGTTGTAGCTGTTCTTCTTCTGATTCCTGTCGTGGTATTTCTCTCGTCAGTTGTTCCATCCGACGATGTGGTTTCATTTGTTGTAGTTCCAGTGTTCACGTTGTTCGCACTCCTATGTTTGCTGTGTGCTGTCACAGTAGACCCTGGCGTCCTAGTTCCGATTCCTCCAGATCCCTCACGTCAAGCACAAATCGTTGAAATTAACGGCGCTCAGTTTGAGTGTAAGATTTGCACAACGTGCAATATTGTTCGACCTCCGCGCTCATCGCACTGTCGACAGTGTGATTGGTGCGTCGATGAGTATGATCACCATTGTGGTGTTCTGGGAAGTTGTGTGGCGAAACGCACATTTCGATTCTTTTCTGGATTCATTGCATTTAGCGTCGTTCTTGCTGCCTACATCTTTGTGAGGTGTGTCATTTTCTTGGTGGCAATGGACTTCAGTAGAGAATCAAATTCGGACGGTGGAAGATGGAAATTAGTTGCGACATTCGGATGCGCTTTGTATTGCATGCTAGGTGGTTGTTGCGTTTCAGGGCAGTGTGGTTTCTACATGTACCTTGGATGCAGCAATCAAACTCAGAAAGAATGCAACAAAACTACTGAGGGACTGCTCCACGGGCCCCCAAATCCGTTTTCTGAGGGTCCCATTATTAATTTTATGAAACGCTTTTTCGGAGGGCTCGGACCAAGCCGAATTTCGAGCGACACACCAGAGTTTGTATAAATACAAGATTCAGCGATACTTCTTGAGCTATTTCTTGTGGTCGTTCATTGCTTGCTATGACTTGCTTTTCGTGATTTAACCCTTGAGAACGAACAGCCAACAATGTCGAATAAATCCCCCAAGCTCCGCTTCGCTCCCGCCCCAACAAAAATCGTTGACTCCCAGGAACAGACTCTCGAGGAAGTCTTCAATGCCATGGATGTTGACTGCAATCAATATGTGAATAAAGCTGAATTCAAGGCGTATTTGAAAAAGAATCCTACCGGCTGGCCTCTTGCGGATGTCCTTGCGGGGCAGAGCGACGATGTGAAAGAACAAATCATCAACTTTTGGTTCCGCAAGCTCGACCTTGAGAGCTCTGGTGCTTTCGATAAATTTGAGTTGATTGCTTTTTTCAAAGCAATGAAGCAAACGAAGTACAAGGAGATGCTCTACGCAGATTTCCTACTCAACCTGTTCGATCGAAACTACGATGGGAAACTCGACCGCGACGAGTATGCAAACATGCTTCGAGTGCTCTTGGGTCGTGATGTGCCAGCATACGTACTGTCCAGCGTTGCCGCTGACGGCCTTTCCCGTGACGACTTGGTGTCTTTACTGCACAACATTCACTGCGATTTCTCTCAGCTTGATTCTCGTAATACAGCGAAGAATGCCGGTGCGTTAGACTTTGCGATGCTTGGTGTTGGCATCGGGGTTGCAGTCGTTGCAACCGTCGGCGTGTTGTCGTTCCTTCGTCGTTGAATCGGTTGACGATAAATTACGGTTCGTCGACTTTTTTGTTAGTTTATCCAGCGAAACCAAATTGGATTTTCTTCTGAGCTTGTCCCGCAGCATCAAAGCAGAACGAAAATAATAACTTATGTAGCATTGTTATGTTATTGTTTGCTTACTCAGCTGTTTTGGGATTTTTTGCCAAATTTTAGAAAAACATTTCTGTGCATGGCAAAGGTTGAGGCTGCGAAGGGCTGCTCAACTGTTGCTCGAAAGCGCCTGCTTGTTGAAGAGAAAGCGATGAAATCTGGGCCGCCGGAATTCATCGTTGCCGCTCCGAATCCAAAAGATATTCTGGAGTGGTTTTACTGCCTTCAAGGCCCGCCAGGAACAGTCTACGAGGGGGGCCTTTACATGGGAAAGGTGATTTTCCCTGGCAATTACCCCTTTGCCCCGCCTGCGATATTTATGTTGACACCAAACGGACGCTTTGAAATTAACAAACCGCTTTGTCTATCGATCAGCAACTATCACCCAGAATCTTGGAATCCAGTGTGGACCATTCATACAATCCTCATTGGACTTTTGGCGTTTATGGTTGGGACTGATAAAACGAAAGGATCTATTGAAACTTCAGACGGCGACAAAAAGAAATTAGCTGTGGAGTCTCAAGAGCAGTTGACCGAGACCAACAACGCCTATGCGTACCCAACCATGCAACAAAATGGCGTCTTAGGCATAGCATTTCGCTAGCTATCAAGTGCTTCCTCCTACCACCCCTCCGCTTTGCCGTCCTAATTTGTTTTGCCCACCGGCGAGGTCCCTTTGAGTGATCGACGCTTGTATTTTTATCAGCTCGTGCTATGATCGCCTCATGTACATTTTGGTTTGTTGTCGAAAAATTAATGCTCAGCTCAGATAGACATCCGGTTATTTATTGAACAACGATGGCAGCCGGTCCACAATGCAAGAAGCGCCTCGAAATTGAAGAAAAGAAACTGAAAGCCGATCCACCAGAATTCATCAAAGCTTCGCCTGACCCAGCTAATATTCTCATTTGGTACTACTTGATTAACGGCCCTCCAGGGACGCCATATGAAGGGGGCCAGTACGTGGGCACAGTAAGGTTCCCTCCTGCATACCCGTTTGCTCCCCCAGGAATTCAGATGATCACTCCTAGCGGTCGCTTTCAGACAGAAACGCGACTGTGTTTATCGATCAGCGACTATCATCCTGAATCGTGGAACCCCATTTGGGGTATGAGTAGCATCCTTGTTGGTCTTCTTTCATTTATGGTTGGAAAAGAGTCAACGCTTGGCAGCATTAATTCTTCAGACACAGAAAAAAGACGCCATGCAGTGGAAAGTCATGCAAGTAACCTCACGATCAAGAAATTTGTTGAGATTTTTCCAGAAGATGCTGCGAAAGCCCAGCTGCTTGCTTCGGTCGCTGCTGAACCTGTCGCAACAAGAAAATCATCCAAAAAGCGCGCTCGTGAAGAGTAATCCCTGAGCAATTGATCAATTGCTGGATAGCCGAATTGAGCAAACTTCAATAATTTCACTCCCTTTTTGCGTCTTGGCTTGCTACTTGAATCCTTCGCTTGGAATCGTTATCCACAGCAAGATACCTCAACACATAAATATTTCAACAAATGGGCTGTGGTGCTTCGGCAGATAGCCAAGTTTCAAGACAGTCGTCTGCTCAATCGACACAACGCGGTCGTGCTTATCATCGACTGATGCTGGAAGAAGAAAACGAAGCTGGTGAATATGTAGACGTAACCTCTGCGGCGTTCCAGCAATCGCTTCCCATTGCACCCTTTTCGTTTTCGCGCCCAGATTCAAAAATCCAGCCAATTCCATCAGTTCCCTGCCTCGAAGCGGAACACCTCGAACTTCTTCCACACACGCAGTATTGGGATCGATGTGGGAAACGCCGACAACTCTACAGAGGAGCGGCGGAGAACCGCACGCAAAATCCGGGTCGATGGACTTTTTACAATGATTCGCGTGATCTCAATTGCCATGTCAAATTTGTTTTCGATCCTGCGAATGCAACAGAAGCCAACTCGGTGGAAATCCTATCCTCGGAAGCGGTCTCAAGAACATCGCGAGATGGTTTCATCACCTTTACTGTCTGCGTAGAACCTTTACAGACAACTGCAGCCCTCTCAACACGTTCAGTCGCGTCAACCGCTTTCATGGTGGTTTATGACGTGGAGGAATTTACAGACTCCGATTTTGTGGCGAAGAACCGCGAGCACTCCCAAAAAAAATGGGTCGCCCAATGTCGCGCCCTCGATAAAATGATAGAAAGGAACAAATTGACTCCGCAGCAAGTGAGTGACGCCGATTGTGTGCGGCTTTGTGTTCAACAAAATGTGACATTCGTCGATCAACGTGTTGGTTTGGATGGATCGTGTGAATATCTTACCCCAGATCAATTCCTACTTCCGATGGAAGCGGATGAAGTTCGTCCTTTCCGCTCGGCAGTGAAGCTCGCTGTTGATAAAACGAAACATTCTTTGTGTTGTCCACGGCAGGTTGAAACAAGCCTTGCCGACGCGCTGTCAAAGGATTTTTCACCATCCCATTTCATTAGAAGAGGGCCTTCGTGAACGTGAGCATGGAGCATTTCGTCTGACAATTTGTGATGAGTCACTTTGGCGCAAGGAAGTCATCGTCGACAATTACTTTCCTATTTCTGGCGGGAAGCACGTGGGCGTTTCCCGACAGGACCCGTGCGAAGTGTGGCCACAGTTGATCACAAAAGCACTGAAGAAAGTGCAAGGCTCTGGTGACTTTCTTTCGCGAAGTGCCTTGTCATTTGTCGAACAACTTTCTGGGTCCGTTGTTCACACTTTTCCTGGATGGAAGAGCAAACTCGCAAGGAGAAGCCTCTCTTCAGGGTTATCAATTGGAACAGTGGTTAGGATACGGTCACATCGTGGCATTTTGTGATGCCGCGAACACCCAATTGTTTTTGCTGGAGAATGTTTACCTTGTCCCACAGCGGAAACTCTGCCTCCTGCGACTTTCTTGTCCGCCTTGGAAATCGAATGTCGAGAGTCTCGCATCGTTTTCACGGTGGAGCGACACCTCGAATGCCATCCTGACCCAGTTTCCGGAACTTGAGAAGGACATACGAAGATCCAAACCACTCGACAGTGATCTGTTTGTCAATCTTACCGACGTCAGCGACAAATTGACTGAAATGATTACCTGCTTCTATCAATCACCGGAAAGCAATTTTCGAGTGCAGGGAACGTTTAATGGTAATTTTCCTCCAGTGCCGTCGGTGTCGCTTTCGATACGTTCTAGTAGAACGGTCGAGTTGTGCTTCTCACTGCGCGTTCCTTTTGAGTCTGGTCGCCGTGTTCTCTTGTCAGTGTTTTCTTCGACGGGCGAAACAGTTTTTGGTGGAGCACTTCGTTATGAGCTTCTCAGCAATAGCTCGGGAAATCCTGCAAAGCGCACTGCTTCGAAATTTTCGTTTTCAACCCACACATGCATTCTACGTGTTCGTCTGGAACCTTCCAAGGTCCCATATCTTGTAGTTCCCCGGCTGCTTGGTGAAGATGAACCTGACGCTTCATTTCGTCCTGCTGAACATGGACATATTGGTCACGTCGTTACACCAGCACAACGACGCGACGTTATTCCAGGATTGGACTACGTTTTGACTATTGAATCTACAGCGGATTTACTGTCCGGAGTTGATATCAGTCTTCGAGCGATTGACGGTGAGTCGAAAATTTTTGACTCTGTTGATTCTGTATTGATTGGCAATGCAAGTTCAGTTCTCGTTTCATCAAGTGTTCAATCGTTTGATGGAGCTTCGCTCCTCGAGAAAAACGTGAATAATCTTGCGGCAATTGTATAGTTAAGGTTGAATTCAAGTGTTCTCGTTCTCTCAACGTTGTTGCTGTGATTTGTGCGATAATTTATGCTGGTTTTTCACCTGAAATACGATATTGAAGGTTGTACATCATGGCGCAAGTTGACGCTCCAGCCGCTCCAGCAGCGCCTGAAGGTGCAGCCATTCAAGTCATCCCCAAGAAGTGGAATTGCGTTGCTGTATGGGCTTGGAACGTTCAAACAGACACATGTGCAATTTGTAGGGAGCAGATTGCTGACCTTTGTATCGAGTGCAAAGCAGATTCAGTTCAGAACGGTGGCCAATGCCAAGTTGCGTTTGGTCAATGCAATCACGCGTTTCATCATCACTGTATCTCACGATGGCTAAAAACTCGTCAAGTCTGTCCGTTGGACCAGCAACCTTGGGAAACAGCATCACTGCAAAACGCGTAGCGCCTGCACCGTTTTGACAGCAGTTGGAAATTCATCGCATTGCCTAGCAGAACAAAAAAAAATACATTGTGAATAATGGACTCTATTTGTCAATTCGGCAATTCTTGCACTTTCAACGTTGTGAGTAAAGGATTTACTATGGAGAAACTTCGAGCAGCATGCTCTTTTTTTCGAGCACAAACTACAGATCCGGCGATGCCATCATTGGTCCGATCGCTCATCCATGCGCCAATACAGCAAGCGCCGTCTGAACTCGTTGACAGCTCTGCTACCATTTATGTCAAGCAATTTATTTTGGACATTGTTCACGGCCGATACGAATCCGAATCTGTTAGTGTCGTCATCAACGACATCTCTGCGATGGCAACTGACACCTATGAATCGCCTGTCGCAGAATCTCGACTATCGTCCTCTCTTGCATTCTTACTTTCATTGCCAGAACGATTAATAACGGACAATGATGAGTTCAAGTTCTCAACGATACTCCACGACGCTAGCAGATACTTGCACTCGCTTGCTGCCGCGATTTTTTTAAGTTCTTCATCGCAATTGTGGTGCAGCTTTTGCAAAGCATGCTGCCGAAGAGGATTGCTGAATACCCTGATCCAGTTGTTTCAGCAAGAGGAGCGAAACGAACTGATGCAACAGCGTTTACTGGAACTGTGTGCCGCATTGTCATCAACGCAGCGACGACTATCTCAGATTTTCTTGGCAGTTGCTACAGAGTCTTCAGCAACGGCAAAGTGGCTCTTGGATGTTGCAATTGAGCATAATGATGATTCTTGTTTTCGTATTGAGGATGAATTCGGGTCGAATTTCTCGAAGTCAATCCTTCAAAGCACCCTCTTTGAAAATCTTTTGCTTGCGCGGCAACCTATTGACCGAACCCTACTTCATCACTATTTTTTCAGCGCACTTTCTTTGGATGCGTCGAGCGGCTGCCGGCGTTGCGTTTCCCACAACAGGGTCAAGTCGCTTGCTGCAGTTTCTTTGTTGTGGGGAACAGCAAACTTGCATGAGAATGCAAGCGAATATCTCGAATCTGTTGGTCACGCAATGAGTTACGCGCTCCACGCCGCAATCGGAGTAGATCACGTGTTTGAGAGTGAGACACTTCGTATGATATTGAAAGGTATTTCTGATAGGTTTGAGTTACTTCTCGATCGAAATCGTCGCGAAGAAGCTGCCAGAGTTGCAGTGCTGTACTCTCGGTGTACTGGTGCTGAGAGCGATCCTGTTTTTGAGGAATTTCCCGACTCGGTTTCGAAATGGTTTTCTGGGGAGCCGTCGCTTCGCTCAGCGCCTCACCCATCACGCATTGCACCTCAATGTTCATTGCTTCAGATACACCTCAACGGTTTGTTTCCAGTTGACCCCGATAGTGCATTTGAAATGATCCAGCTTTCAACATTCTATGGTGCAGTGCCTTCGACAGTTCAACCTGCCCCGCCGTTCGCGAAATTTGGCTTCGAATCGCTGGCAAAGCCCAGCCTCGCTCTCACTTCAGTTCGATCAATCTATGAGCAATTAACACGATATTCATCTCAAGAATCCGAAGCAGAACGCCTAACCAGAACGAGTAGCGCCCTTTTGTCCACCGCACAGGTCCTTTCACAACATTCTGGTGATGATTCTGTTGTCGCAAAAATTTTCTCACTCTTAGTTTCTGTTGAGACAACCGCAACACGTAGCGAGAAAATTGCAGCATTGCGAGCGTGTATTGCCGATTCACCTTGTTCTTGCCTTGCCGCTGCGCACGATGCGCTAACCGGCACCGCCCTCTCAGTCGTGTCACAGGTTGATTTGTGGGATTCAATTGCCTCAGGTGCCGAAGCGCTGTCGCTTCATGGTTTCGAAACGAAGCAAACAGCGCCGACGGAACAAGTCCACCTTTACCCACCCATGAGAGAATCAGCAGCAAGAACACCCGAGTTACACACCAAGTGGAGAAGCCGAAAACTCCATTTGATTCAAAAGCTCACTACCAATGCACTGGTTCCACTCGCAAGTTCCTTTTTCACCGTGGTCCTGCACGCACCTCGAGCTAGCTCTCCTTTGCAGTTTGTTGACATCGCCAGGCTCACGGCACTCACCTCAATCGTCAGACTGCTCACTGCGGCAACAAATTCATTGGCGCAATGGAGAAACGTAATTGTTGCATTCGCGCTTTCTTTCGCCGAAAGCCCCTTCCCCGAAACACGGGCGCTGAGTTGGGAAGTCATCGCCACTGTTGGCAAAACTGCCCAGGATCCAAGCATTCGACTCCAGCTGCGAAATCTCATTTCTCTTTGCAATTGGGACACCACTCCCCTCGTCAAACATGCACAGGCTTGCGCACTGGCATCATTGAGTTTTTGACAGTCATCACAACAAACGTTCCTCCATAACTTTGTGCCAAAAACTTCACCATTGCACCAGTCTCAACTTGCCCTGATCTGCGGAGGGAAAAAGGTACACAAAAACAACTGAAACCCTCAAACTAAGAAAGGTCACCCCAAACACAGCAAACCGTGATTCGCTTCGACAAATGTCACAGCCCAGCATGTCACGCACCATGCGCCCAGCATGTCACGCACCATGCGCCCAGC
>CYKH01001851.1:0-15342 GCA_001460835.1 Bodo saltans
ATGAGCTCTACAGCACCGTTGCCGACAGCACTGGTGGCAACGAGATTCGTTTCCCGTGTGGTAGGGGTATTGCTGGCGTCGTCGCGTCGACTGCCGTTGGAGAGAACATTCGCGACGCGTATCAAGACGACCGCTTCAACCGTGAGATCGATAAGCGCTTTGGTTATCGCACAGAGTCCGTCCTGTGCGAGCCTATTGTGCTCAACGGTGAAGTTCTTGCCGTGGCCCAGCTTGTCAATAAACTTGATGAGAAGTCTGGCAATGTGTCCACCTTCAGCGCTGCCGATCAAGAGTCATTCCGAACCTTTGCACTCTTTGCAGGTATTTCCATTGCGAACTCTCACCTTCTTGATCGTGCATCTCTGTTTCTGGTGGACAAGGAGCGCAATGAGCTCTACAGCACCGTTGCCGACAGCACTGGTGGCAATGAGATTCGTTTCCCGTGTGGCAGGGGTATTGCTGGCGTCGTCGCGTCGACTGCCGTCGGAGAAAACATTCGCGACGCGTATCAAGATGACCGCTTCAACCGTGAGATCGATAAGCGCTTTGGTTATCGCACAGAGTCCGTGCTTTGCGAGCCAATTGTGCTCAACGGTGAAGTTCTTGCCGTGGCCCAGCTTGTCAATAAGCTTGATGAGAAGTCGGGCAATGTGTCCACCTTCAGCGCTGCCGATCAAGAGTCGTTCCGAACCTTTGCACTCTTTGCAGGTATTTCCATTGCGAACTCTCACCTTCTTGAGTTTGCTGTTAAGGCTGGTAAAGAGGCGATGGAGCTTAACACCTTACGCGAGCGTGGCACAATTACTCGACGTGATTCTGTCAAACTTATCGCCGTCACACCCAACGAACGTGATGCTGTTCTCGCCGTTCAGCTCCCCGACATCGATTTCACTTCTCGTGACTTTGACCTCTTCACCATTCGTGAGACGTTTGAAAATTCACTCGATGCTGCTGCGGCCATCACCATGCGAATTCTATTGGGCACAGGCTGGCCACAGAAGTTTGGATGCACCGAGGAGATTCTTCTCAACTTTGTCATTCAGTGCCGCCGCAAGTACCGTAAGGTCCCATACCACAACTTTTTCCACGTGGTCGACGTTTGCCAAACACTCCATACGTTCCTCTTCCATGGTGGAGCAAAGGAGGCCCTTACGGAGCTAGAGTGCTTCATCTTACTCGCCACGGCACTGGTTCACGATCTGGACCACATGGGTGTGAACAACAGCTTCCACTTGAAAACGGACTCTCCTTTGGGTATTTTGTCCAGCGCCAGTGGTAACAACTCCGTGCTGGAGGTGCATCACTGCAACCTGGCGATTGAAATCTTGGGAGACCCCGAGTCGAACATCTTTGCTGGCCTTAACCAGCACGACCTGACCTTTGCTTACCGCGGCCTGATTGACTGCGTCCTGGCGACAGACATGGCGCGCCACGGAGAAATGTTGAACAACTACATCGCCATGGTGGCCAACAACGAGTTTAACATTGAGGACGAAACCAAGCGTCGCATGGTCATGATGATGATTCTCAAGGCCGGTGATATCTCCAACGTCACAAAGCCGTTCCCTATTTCCCGTAAGTGGGCAACAGCAGTGACGGAAGAGTTTTATCAACAAGGTGACATGGAGAAGGCAGCTGGTGTCGACGTGCTGCCTATGTTCGATCGCCAAGCCAACAACGAGCTTGCTAAGGGTCAGCTTGGTTTCATCGGTTTTGTTGCCAAGCGGTTCTTCGACAACCTATCAACCGGGCCTTTGGCTGGTATGCAGTGGGCCACGGATATGGTCACGTCTAACCGCGACACCTGGCAGGGCGTACTGGACAACAAAGTAACTGTGTAGTGCTCTCCCTACGCGAGATCGGTCAAGGGAACACAAACTCAAGAAATTCAAGTAAGTCAGCCATACCCCTACAAGAAGGAAGATGTCATGCAGCACTAAATACAATTTCAGCCTCGGACGGCTGCAGCACATCGCGTTTTGTCATTCCACGTGTTTTTTTTCTCTCTTTTTGTGACGCGCCCCCATTCCCTCTCCTACCATCCCCCTTCCAAGCTGCAGCGCCGAGTTTATGTGCGAGTCTTCAAACATGGTGAAATAAATGAAGCTCTGCATCGTTTTTCCCCACACAATTTGTGTTTCGTCCTTTCCGCTAAGAGGCGACGTTGTGAAGCCCATCTGCGTTCTCAGCCCTAAGCGGAATAGTTGGTTTGTAGACACCAACGAGAGCCGCGGCGGGTGGGGTGAGTGAAACAGGATGATGGGTTTCTGCTGGCGCAGCGACGAGGACGCTTTGTCCCTCTCTATCAATATACCTTCAATGAACCTCGAGCAACGATTTAGGTCTCACGATGATCGTTGATGGTTTTCTTCCCTTGAAGTTTCATACTTACCTCCCTCTCCTTCTCTCACTCTGCACCAATCAGTTATCATACAACAACTTTCAGGTAGTGCCAGGCAGAGGAGGTTCTTTTAAAAATCGACAACAGAAATGGAGGAAACACTGTTCGAATTTCATCCATGCCACGTGTTTCGACTCCCACCCACTGGCTATTTGTCGTCGGTGCTCTGGGAGGGTGGTCATATCTGGTCTGGCAAGATCCGTGTCGTGAGGAAATACTCGGAGAGTGGAACCGCGCTCCCGACCCACACGGTGCACCTGTTAGAACTTGGAAGCGATGCAGTGTTTGCAGTTTGTCCGTTGAAGGATGAAGCTCAGCACGCAGGAGGCTCGTTTCAGGTTGCCAATGACTCATCAAGGTGCTTTGTCCTCCGTGTCGAGCAAGGTGATCAGCACGCGTACCTCGGCATTAATTTTGAAGAGAAGGCGGACGCGTTCCGCTTCTGCACTGCAGTCGTAGAAAGGAACAAACGGCTCCATCTTTTTGCACAGCCACAAGAGGACGCTGTTACGAGGTACGGTGGGTCACATTCTAATGAACTGCGAGCTGAGGGGAAAATTGAGGTTGACCTTCACGGTAAGTGGGCCCAACCGAGCAGCAGCGGCGCTGTCCATTCTGCGTCCTCAGCGAGTGGCTTTTCGCTGGATAATATTCCTCGAGCGTCATCACACAGTCGGCGAGTTGGAAGCAGCACCCAACAGCAGCAGCAGCCACCACCGCCTGCTGCAGTGGCAATGAAAGTTGCCGCCACTCCGTCTGCGTCTGGAGGAGCACAGAATGTTGCTTCGTCGACGAACCCCCTCGTAAGTTCAGCAACAACACAACCTTCCAAAGCAACGTCGCAGCCGACGATTGACCCGTTTGCCGACTTTCCGACGATGCACGCAGTATCCTCCTCAGTATCATCATCGCAAAGTGCAATGGTGAACACATCTACTGCGGACCCGTTTGCCTCAACGGCACCATCCGCCAGCTCTGATCCGTTCGCGTCATCCCAGCCTCAGCATCAAGCACCAAATCACCTGGCAGCCTCATCAGCACCTGCAGATCCTTTTGCAGGACTTGAAATTCAACAGCCGCAAACGGCCATGAGGGGCGCATTGCCAACATCGACAACCGGTGTGGCAACCTCAAACGCCCTTGATGCTTTCTTTTGAGCACACAAAATGACATTTCAACCATTTTATTGATCATCAGATATTGATGACTTCTTTCTTGACAAGCTCTGCTTTTCCCTATTGCTATCAGTGTGCATCAACTATTCATGCCATCAGCATCTGCCCCTGGCAAGGTGCTCATCTGCGGAGGCTACCTTGTTGTTGAGTCCCCTAACATCGGCCTTTCTATTGGCGTCTCAGCACGATTCACGACCGAGGTTTCTGAACACACGCACACACCGTCTGTAGCGCCTCGCACTGTGACGGTGCGCGTGTTGTCTCCTCAATTCCGTGCAGAGTTTTTGTTCGTTGCCACCATCACAGGAGAAGTCGTCTCCGTGGAGCAGATCGAAGGCCCTAAGTCTCCTTTCCTTTTATACGGTGTTCTTTATGCCGTGGCGTGCCAAGCGATGCTCGGAAAAGGCGATGATAGCTCTTCCATCACCGTCCGACTTCTTGCTAGCAACGACTTTTACAGCCAGCGCAATTACCTGGAAGAGAGGGGCGAGCATGTTACCGTGGCCACCCTTCGTAGTGTCCCTCCCCACAACCCTCTTGTTGGTGATGTGTCGAAGACTGGCCTTGGTAGCTCTGCTGCGATGACGACCTCATTCGTTGCTTGCCTTCTGTCGGAGCTGGGGGTCGGGGATGACACTGAGCGCATTCACCGCGTTGCGCAAGTTGCGCACAGCGTAGCACAGGGTAAGATTGGGAGTGGTTTCGATGTGTTCACTGCAACGTATGGCACGTGCATTTACCGTCGCTTCCCTGCCTCATGCGCTGAGATGATGATGCAAGGTGCTGAGGCTCCCACGCAGGTTGCAGTGAGCCTGCTCCACGATTGTGTGAAGCCAGAGAAGCTGTGGGTGGAGCCTATCGCTTTCCCTGGGCTCCCCAAGGGCCTCTCCCTGGTCCTCGGTGATATTCACCAAGGCGGCAGTGCCACCCCTGGGATGGTAGCAAAGGTCATGGCGTGGCGCAAGAGCGTCAAAGAGGTTACCGATAACTTGTGGGATCAACTTGGTGCCGCCAACCGCAGCTACGTGACTCTCCTTCAAGAGCTCTGCCTCCAAGCCAGTGCATCCGTAGCGAACCATGATGCCGCAGTAAAGCGCCTCAGCGAAACTGTGCTCGCTGAAGCAACAGCGGAAGGCAGCGAGGAGAGCAAGTGGCTTGAGGCATACACGGCAGCCGGAACGTGCCGAAGGCTCCTCCGTGAGGTGGGACACGCTGCGCAGGTGACGATTGAGCCGGACTCTCTCACACCACTACTTAACGAAACCGCTGCGCTCCCTGGAGTTCTTGCCGTTGGCTGCCCGGGCGCTGGTGGCTTTGACGCCGTATTCGCCCTAGTCCTTGGTGAGGATGGATGCGCTCGTGTGGAGTCGTTCTGGGAGTCGTACAAGGGGATGGAGGTGTGCCCTTTGCTAGTGCGTGAGGACCCACGAGGCCTTGCCATCGAGTAAGTCCATAAATTGAGAGTTTTTTTCGTTTCCCCCATGGATGGGTTTACGACCAGCAAGAACACAAGCATAAATTGTGGGCACTCATTTTGTCGTGTGTCCTCAAATCAACAACAAAACGCAATTTCAGTGTGGGGCTATTTATTGAATTTCTGTATGGACGCCTTTTCTATTTTCTTCGTTGACACTCCAATTCATCACCATGTAGAGAAAACTCTCACCTTAGCGAACCCACACAACACCTTCACATCAAATGCTCGAGTGCACCGTTTCTAGCGCCAACTTGTGGAAGCGCCTCGTCGATTGCATCAATGGCCTTGTCAACGAGGCCAACATTGACTGCAGCCCCGGCGGCCTTTCGATCCAGGCGATGGACACCAGCCACGTCGCGCTTGTCCACTTGCTCCTTCGCGGTGACGGCTTTGCCTCCTACCAATGCGAGCGCAACGACATGATTGGCCTCAACTTGGCATCTCTTGCCAAGGTCCTGAAGGTTGTGGATGGTGCTGATACGCTTACGATGCGCCGCGCTGCTGGAACCGATACCCTCATTCTGAGCACCGAGAACCGCAACCGCTCCAAGGCGTGCGAGTACCAGCTGAAGCTCATGACCCTCGATACCGACGCGATGGGCATCCCCGAGATGGAGTACCGGTCCAATGTCGTCCTTAGCTCCGCTGAGTTCGCCAAGATTGCTCGCGACATGGCTGTGTTCGGTGATACCATCACCGTCGACATTGACCAGTCTGGCGTCAAGTTCTCTTGCTCTGGCGACGTCGGTGAGGCTGTTGCATTCCTGCGCTCCGCCACTGCTGCTGATGCCCTCCGCTCCCAGTCGAAGAAGAGCGTCAAGCCCGAAATCAAGCCGGAGCTGAAGGGCGAGAGTGGAACCGTGAAGCCAGAGCCTCGTGGTGACGATGAGGAGGACGATGCTCCCATTGCCAGCAAGTTCAAGGCTGAGACCGAGACTCCATCCGTAGGTGTCGAGATCAACCTTGAGGAGCCCGTCACCCTGTCCTTCGCACTCCGCTTCATGAACATCTTTGCCAAGGGTGCCAGCCTGAGCGATCGCGTCACGCTAAACTTTGCCCCTGACAGTCCTTGCATGATCGAGTATGAAATCGAGAAGCTGGGCTACCTTCGCTACTACCTGGCCCCCAAGGTCGACGAGGGTGAGAAGTAAGATTCTCATTGAAACAGGAGTGATCACCAGCAACAGCAAACTGGCAGCTTAAGCCAAGGAAATGCAGTTTGCGAGCATAGACTATTACTATTTGAATGTCAAAGTGATGAGCCCTCACTTGGTGAAGTGTGTTCATCACATTGCACCAACCAACTCACTCATTGCGTCATTTACACACAGACACACACGCACAATAACAACCTACACTACTCAAAGGTTGCCCATAGAAGAACAAACAAAAGGTGAGAGAGACCTGTAAGTGCGCCCCTTTCTGCATTCATTTTGCGGAGTTTGAGCCACACTATCTGTTTCTCGTCATCGTCGTTATTTCTCGTTTTCTCGTTTTCTTGGTTGATTCGATGAATCCTCTCCTTTCTCCCCAACATACTTTTATGATGACTCATTCTGTAACGAGCTGCTGTCCCACAAATCACCGTCTCTTTCGCACAACGCTTTTCACTTGTCACACTCTCCCTAAATCCCTTGTGAAGAAGACTGATCACACAAATATTGACACAAGCGAAAAACACACACGTACCATCACCACGCGACACGCGCCACCAGAACAAACAGGAGTTGCGAACGAATGCTCTTCCAAGTTTGTGTTGCTGGCGGTGCCGCAGCTGCCGGACTTTTGTATCACCTTCCGGACCTGAAGGAGTGGTGGCGGGGGGCAAGTAACAACGACTATGTAGCTGACGTTGACACACCGGTTGACGCCCAACGAAGCACCACCGAGTTTCTAGAAGCAAATGTTGAGACGCCAACACCAGTTCGCAGCACATCGAGCGTCCTCAAGGAATGCTCTTCCAATATTCAGTGCGGCTCCGCGCTTAAGAAGTCAAACCAACAGAGGACGAAGCGGGTTCACTGGCAACGAACGTTGGGCAACTCACAAGAGCAGCTTATTTCATCGCTCGAATAAGCAAGAAACACTTTGTGTGGGAAGCAACAAAATTCTTGTGGTGGAACATTTTCGTGTGAATCATCGCCGCGAGTGGATGAAGTTATGAGGGAAAGAAGTCTGCCCAGCATTCAAAAAAAAAAAAAAACCGTGAAATATCTGTACATTGCAGCGAGTTTGTAGTTGACTAGTTGTTACTCGCGCACCCCACCCCGATGCACATCCTCCCGTCACAACAAATACGAGTCCCCTTGTTGTCCTTTCTCAACTCTCTCGCTAATAATAACGTGCTTCACTTTCTTATTGATCACTTGAATGATTATGAATTATTTTTTTTGGTCCAAGCTGAGGTATTTTTTCATGTCCTGTCCTGCTTGGCATCCGTCGCTGTACAATCAGCCCTACGTCAAAGACGGCAGCTTGCAACGCCTCAGGCGAACGATCCCTGAGGCAGAGTTACCGTCGTGCTTATCTTCAAGCACCAATCTGCTCCAAAGCACGGAACACTGGACAACGCTCCACAACCTCTGCGCATCCAACAATCAAGGTGCACTAGCCCTTTATCTGCGCAAGAGGCGGCGCGAATTTGATGACGATCTCACGCAAGTGGATGCGTTGGGCAGAACGCCGCTGCACATTGCGTGCATCCTCGATCATTACGAAGTTGTCTCAACCCTTCTTCGTCACATCCCATCCACAACGTTGGAGGAAAGGGCACGTTACGAGGACATCGAATTCAGTGCTGTGTGCACAGCGTTGCGACATGATTCTTGGTGGGCGCTGCAGGAGTTGGTCGTCTGGAAAGCAAATGAGAAGGGCAACGGTAGTATGACCGGACGAAAGTTGAGCATGGTGACGGAGCTCGTGCCTGAAAGGTGGATGGATGCTTTACTCGCTTACCGATGGTCTGTGCAGAAGGCGCTCGCTGGGAAGTGTTCCACTGCTCCAGGCGTCGCAGCACAAACCGGCCGGCTGGGGTCCACCTCGTCATGGCCATCGTATTTACTTCAACAGAACACTCACGACGAAGGTGAGGCACTCCTTTTGACGTTGCTGCACGTTTCTGCAGCGGAGCCGTCGTTGCATCGGCTTGCTATTATTTTGTGCCGATGCTGCACCCCACTTTGTGGCGCTGCAACCGCACGCGGCTGTGTTCCTATGCACATTGGTGCCCAGACCACCAATCCAGAAAGCGATAACGAATTCTTGCGGGCGTTGCTGCGAGGCGATGAGCTTGGAAAGGCTTGTACAAGCCCGAATCAATCAGACCATTTCACTCTGCCGGTTCACATCATTGCTCGGTACTCTTTCGACGGCGATGAAGTGGTTGCATGGCTCAGCAAAACCGTCTATGCTCTACGGCATGATGCACACATAACAGGTGTCGTTGACGCCAACGGGTGGACAGTGTTGCATCACGCATGTCATTCCATGGCTGTCAGCGGTGATGTGCGTCATTTTCCCAAAGTGAAGCAGCTTGTTCGATCGTGGGGCGCATCGCTCGACACACCGAGCGAGGGAGGGACCAACGGTAGCGAACGGGTGACGCCACGGCAACTTGTGGAAAGGAGCCAGTGCGCAGCAATATTGCTTCCGCTGCTAGACAGTCTGGTGGACTTCTGCGAGTCGTTCGACTTCTAGAGTCCGAGCATACAAAGTGACACTTTCCGATTGGAAATTCAATTGGTTTATCGCGCATCATGTTTTTCTTTTTGTTTCGTTGTGGAATTGAGGTGATGTGTTTTTGTCTTGCGCACTATCGCGTTGGCTCAGAGCAGAACATTGCTTTTTTTGTTTTTGTTTTGTTTTTGACGATAGGAGTAACGAAGTCACGTTGCGAAGATTCATTACCACAACCAAGCCTTTTTCAGTTGTTAAAATGGCTCAACCTACCGCCATCGCCACTGTTGACCTCACTGGAAATGCGGCTAAGAAAGACCTGAAAGTCTTGGAGACTGGCCGGCCCGTTGCCGGTTACTCCAACGACGACGCTTTGAAGGCAAAGCACGTCGCTGTGACGGGAGGAAAGCCTTACTTCCGCTTTCCCCCAGAGCCCAATGGTTTCTTGCACATTGGTCACGCAAAGAGTATGAACCTTAACTTCGGTAGTGCATTAGCACACGGAGGCAAGTGCTACTTGCGGTATGACGATACCAACCCTGAGTCCGAGGAGCAGATCTACATCGACGCAATCGAAGAGATGGCTCGCTGGATGGGCTGGTCTCCCGACTGGGTGACGTACTCATCGGACTACTTCGATGAGCTCTACGAGTTCGCCATCCGCCTCATTAAGGACGGAAAGGCGTACGTCGACCACAGCACCGGGGAGGAAGTGAAGAAGCAACGTGAGGAGCGTGTCGACAGCCCCTACCGCAACCGACCCATTGAGGAGAGCCTTCTGCTCTTTGAGCACATGCGTCAAGGCCGGTATGAGGAGGGCGCTGCTACCCTTCGCCTCAAGATGGACATGCAGAGCGACAATCCGAACATGCGTGACATCATTGCCTACCGCATTAAGTACAACGAACACCCGCACATCAAGGACAAGTGGTGCGTTTACCCTAGCTACGACTACACTCACTGCCTCATTGATAGCCTCGAGAACATTGACTACTCTCTCTGCACCCTAGAGTTCGAGACTCGCCGCGAGAGCTACTTCTGGCTGCTGGAGCAGCTTGAGATGTGGCGCCCACACGTGTGGGAGTTTTCTCGCCTTAACGTGACTGGCTCATTGCTGTCGAAGCGAAAGATCAATGTTTTGGTGAAGAAGGGCATCGTGCGCGGCTTCGACGACCCCCGCCTTCTCACCCTTGCTGGTATGCGCCGCCGCGGCTACACGCCACGTGCCATCAACAAGTTCTGCGACCTTGTTGGCATCACCCGTAACATGAACGTGATTCAAATTAACATGCTTGAGAATAGCCTTCGTGAGGACCTCGACGAGATCACTGCTCGTCGCTTGTTGATCATGGACCCGGTCAAAGTTGTGATCGACAACTGGAAGGGCGAGAAGGACGTGGAGTGCCCCAACCACCCTCGCAACACGGAGTTCGGCAATCGTATTGTGAAGTTCACCGACACGTTCTACATTGACCGTAGCGATTTCCATGAGGAAGACAACAACAGCAAGTTCTACGGTGTAGCCCCCGGACCTCGCGCAGTTGGGCTCAAGTACAGCGGAAATATTGTGTGCAAGAGCTTCGAGCGCGATGCCGCAGGCAACGTGTCCGTCATTCACGCAGATATCGACTTTGAGCGTGCCGTGAAGCCGAAGACGAACATCAGCTGGGTCAGTGCTGTGCACGGTGTTCCCGTGGAGCTGCGCCACTACACGTATCTGCTGAAGGACGACAAGGCTGCTACAGATCCCGATTTCCTCAAGTACATCGACGAGAAAAGTGAGGAAGTCCTTCGCGGTGTTGTTGAGCCCGGTGTGGAGCAACTCAAGGTGTTTGAGTCGATCCAGGCTGAGCGCTTCGGTTACTACGTTGCGGACTCTGACAGCAAGCCTGGCAAGTTCGTCATGAACCGCGTTATCTCTCTGAAGGAGGATAAGGAAAAGGGCGGAAAGTAATTCGTGATCGAGAGAATTGCACACACACACGCACACACAAAGACTGAGGAGGATGGCAGTGGAGAGGTTCCCTATTTGCGATCCTGGGGATTGTGACACAACAACCATAGTAGTGCTTTGGAGGTTGTACTGAGATCCTGGTGCCTTATGCGAGAGACCTTTTTACTTGTTTCCTACTTTGTGCATTCTCTTCAGTCAGGAGTAAAAAAGAAAAAAAAGGGCTATTCTTTTGGGTGATATGGCCGATGATGCTGCAGCAAGCACGTTTAGCGGGTCCGAAACGCTAAAACTGAAGTCGCTTATTGGTACAGGGCAAGCACGCTTCCTCAACCAATACAACCCCCTCCATGATAAGCCGTTCGAGAAGCCCACAATGAATACAGGCATCTACGTGGATCCCGATTTAGCGAAGCTTCTGGAGGACGAGAGGCACTCGTCAAAACAGCACCACAAGAAGAAGGACATCATGAAGACGTATCACGACGAGTGTGTCAAGTATGCAGCTGTGACAAAGGGTGGAAAGAAGTGAGTGCTTTACCATCACACCATCACACAACGTGAGAAAATCATGTACACAAACTGTTCTTTACGAAAAGATGTCAATTGGGAGCATTTCCGCGTCCGTGTGTCTGACTTGTTATCATGGTTGCCCTTTCTCCGCGCTCTTGATGAATTGTGGTCCTTACTGTTGATCAGTGACACATATAGATACAGTTTTCAAAAGTAGGCCCTCACACAAAAATGACGAAACGGCCTCGTGATGCAGGGAATGACGTAGCAGATGCGTATCGATGTGTTTGTATGCGAGAGCCCACACAAGAGCAGCACGCCACCTTTCCAGCTGCATTAACCCCCCTCGATGGACAAGTGTACGCGTTGCGGCAACAGTTGCCTTCCTCTGTGATTCTTCTGGTGGTGTGTGGTTATAAAGTAAAACTATATGGGCGAGACAGTCGCGTGGCTAGCCGCCGCTTTGGCATTGTCTGCGTCAAGACTGTACCCTTCGAAAGCAGCAGCTTTCCTGTCGTCCGCCTTCCACACTACTTAACGCGACTATCGGAGATGGGATACCATGTTGCGCTTGCTGATCAAGTCGAGACTGCTGCGATCCGTGCCTCAGGAACGAAGACTGGGACGAAGGTGTTCGAGCGGAAGATTACAGCGATGTACAGCCGAGCGACAACAAGCAGCGCAACGTTCGAATCACTTTATCAGTCATCAGCATCTTCTGCCCACCAGCAGCCTGCAGACGATGACGGGGGTGCCGATGATGAGCCTGAGGGGGAGCAAGTCCACAACGCTGAAGGTGCGATGTCATCCTCGTCTGCTGCAGCGGAAGGGGCTCCAGGAAGCATCCACCGGCGTCTGCAAGAGGCGTCTCTGCGATGGATTCTAGCGCTCACAGTTTCCACTGTTGATGGGACACAACATTGGTCGATACGGCTCATCAGTCTGCTATCTTTGGTGCAGAGCTCAGTGGAGGTGGTGCGTGGCAACGAGGCTGCTTTGGTGCAACTTCGAGATGTATTTCTGAAGTGCGACCCTTGCGAAATCATTTGTGACAGAACGTCGGCTTCCCTCGTTCTCACTCATCTTGAGGAACTCGGTGAGTGTCCGCTTCATCAAGGCCCGACGGTGGAAGGCACAGAGGACAGCTGTCGGCGAACATTCATTTCTGACTTCCAGAGCGACAAAATCGAACGGCTTGGGACGGAATATGCAGAACGGTTCCAAGCCTCACTCGCGCTGGAGAGTATTCGAACGTTGCCTCTTCAAGAGATCATTTCAGGGCACGATGTTCGCAGCATGTACCTTCCCGCAACAGCATGCAACGCTCTAGGGCTATTCCCGCAAGCACGCAATCGGCAAGGCTACTCCTCCTCAATGCTGTCGCTCGTGGAACTACTCGATCGGTGCACGACGAAGGTTGGAAGTCGAATGTTGCGTCGATGGGTCTCTGCCCCTCTTTGTGAAAAGGCCACAATCCACAGCCGCCAAGAAGCGGTGCGCGCAATAGCCGGAGCCGATGTTGCGCTCCGTGCGCTTTTCGATGCGGTCATTGATGCCGTGAAGGGTTATCTGAGCGATCCAGAAGCGACGTTAAGTCGATTAACGACAGGCCAGGCAAGTGTATCTGAAGTGGTTTCACTTGTTAAAGTGATGACAAAACTTCAGCAGTTGCGCATCCAATCTCCATCTCCATCCTCGTTTGTAAACGATCTAATGAGAGAGGCGAACGGGGGAGAAGTGGTGGAACAACTGCTGCAGTTCCTCATGCAACGGATGAATTTAGGGGCGCGTGACTGTGCAACTGTGTTCGAAGGCGTGAAAGCACTACCCCCTTCGATAGTGGACATTCACAAAGACATTACTCAGGCAAATGCAATGCTCGATGCGGCTCTTGTTGACATTCGCGCCGTGCTGAAGTCTCCACAACATCAGTTTTCTACCGTTGCTGGTACAGAGTATCTTGTGGATGTCGTTAGTTCAAAGGTAGCTAAAGGCGTGACCATTCCAACAGATTGGACAGTAATCTCCCGAACAAAGACTAATGTTCGATATCACCCCGCTGATGTTGTGCAAGCTACCACTAGTCTCTTTGCTGCGCGTGACCGTCTCCAGATCGCAGCTGAGGGTGAGTGGCGAGTTCTCCTGTTGCACACGGCCGAGACCTACGCGTCAAGCATCGTGGCAGCAAGGGGCATGCTCAGAGCCGCGGGTACTCTGGACGCCCTTGTCTCGTTTTCGATGGCATTGTCCCAGCCAGGATACATACTGCCCGAGGTGACGGACAACAAACTTGCTGGGGTGTCGATCCAAGCGGGCAGGCACCCAATGCTGGACGTCGCGCTCGGTGGATCGGCTGTCGCGGTAGACATTGTTGTACCCCCTCATGGCACTTGGATCCTGACAGGCCCCAACATGGGCGGGAAATCCGCGCTTCTTCGGACCGCGGGACTGTTTGCCGTCATGGCTCAAATTGGTGCGCCGGTTCCGGCACGTTGCTGTGCGATGCCAGTATTCGATGCGCTGTATTGCAGAATGGGAAGTGAGGATTCCATCTTGGAGCATCGGTCCACCTTCCTCAACGAAATGATCGAAACAGGCGACATATTGCGCTCAAGTTACCTTAACAACGCATTGGTGCTCGTCGATGAACTTGGGCAGGGAACAAGCAGCTTTGACGGGCTGGCCGTCGCAACGGCAACCCTTCATCACTTAACGTGCTCCGGTGCAACCACAATGTTTGTCACACATCACACTGTCATTTGCGACGAGTACCAAGTTCAACAAAACTCAAGTGAAGGACGCAAGGACGCCTCAGCAAATGAGAACGCACGTGTCGTCTGCAAGTACATGTCCTTTGAGTACCAACAGCATTCGACTGAAACAACCACAAGATCGCAACGCAATGACGTCAAATTTTTACATGTTCCAGTCGATGGGGTCTCTCCCTCCAGCTTTGGCATTCATGTTGCCTCAATGGCGAACCTTCCCGCCTCAGTCATCACGCTAGCGGAGGAAAGGAGTCGTGACGCGGAATCGAAGCAACGACAGAGGATTCAGCTTCACGGCTTGGCTGCCTTCGTTGGCCTCGTTTGATGGATCACACAACATAGAAACACAACATTAACCAACGCAACATTTTGTGTGGTTCATTCATGCTGGGTTGAACGTACTGTACATGTTCCTCACTTAGATGTTTTTTTTTTTTTTTCTTTCAAGTGCGTGAAGAACCAATCTCAAAACCAGATGTCACGAGTGAGCTTGTACTACAGCTACATTGCTGTGAGCAATTTGCTTGCCACTTTGGTTGTTGTAGATGCCATTATGACGTTCGAACGCTTTTTTGAAGTGATGGTGTTCCTCACGTCGTCTCGTGATTATCTCTTGCTTCTCTTGAAGTACAGCACAATGGCGCTGAGGTCGTTGGTGACCCAAATCAAGCTGATTGTGTACCTCAAAGACGATGGCAATGCTGCTCCCGGTCCCATCCGGTTCTACGTTGACATTGCGAGCAACTTTATCGAAGGACTCCTCCACGTGTGCTCCTTTGCAGCGATGGCTCGTGTTGCACTCCCCCTCCACTTAGTCCGCGACTTGCTTAGATCCCTCAAGAATATGAAGGATACCATCCAAAGCTTTGTACGCTACCGTCGGTTGGCTACTAACATGGACATTATTTTTGATGCTGCAACTGCAGAGGATCTTGACAAGGATCGGCGATGTGCTGTGTGTTACGATGACATGCTCGATGACACAGGGTGCAAGAAGCTCAAGTGTGGGCATTGTTATCACAAGGACTGTTTGCGAAAGTGGCTTGAAGCAAACTCAGCGTGCCCATATTGTCGGAAGGACATCGAC
This sequence comes from Bodo saltans, assembly GCA_001460835.1. Taxonomy (NCBI): domain Eukaryota; phylum Euglenozoa; class Kinetoplastea; order Eubodonida; family Bodonidae; genus Bodo; species Bodo saltans. Next base: position 15,048 of record CYKH01001851.1, read on the forward strand.
GCCAACCTCAATGCACCTCGAGCGCGTCCTCATGGGCCGGTTCCACCTGCACCTCCGCGTGTGCACGCTGCATTCTTAGCTGCATTTGCACCCCGCAACGCTAACGAACCTGCAGCAGCTGCAGCAGTTCCCCAGCCAGCGGATGTGGCTGCACAGCAACAACAAGAGGAAGAGCGGCTAATTCAAGCTGCGTACGCAGAATATCTTCGGATGCATGCGGCCATGGAAGGAGCACCGCCACCCCCTGGTACCATTCCAATGGTGGTCACCACCAGCATAGTCGTCAACCAACCGC
>CYKH01001851.1:15642-30167 GCA_001460835.1 Bodo saltans
GTTTAGTGTTTCTTTTCAGAGATTCCCCTGTGCGCCATTTCGAGTATATCTCTCACATTGCAAAATGAACCAACACAAAAAGTGTAACGCCGCTGTGCATGTATCGTTGACATCCATCGATTTTTTTTGCTGCTCCTTTCCCATTTGACTTTCTGTGGAACAAGGTGTTGGTGGAGCAACGTTAAAAACATGATGCAGCGAACTTCAGTCTCCCTAGGATCTCTTAGAAACAGGCGTCCGTACTGGATGCTCTTTTTGACAAGTAAAAATGTCGATAATTGGAAGATCTACACGAAGATCCACGAGCCTGAGCATCAGCGAAATGAAATGCTCTACCAAACATGGCTTGGCGGTATCGATCGCCCCTACTCCCGTCCAAAGTGCATGGCGCACCAGCCCACGTGGCTGGCAAAGAAACGTTTCTTGTTGCGAAAGCCGAAGCTTGACAATGCTGAAACACCCATGGAGAAATACGTTCTGGAATGGCATAAACGGTTCCGCTCCTTCGAAGGAACGGTGCGGCCTACGCCTGAAGATCTGCACACTGCGTTTGATCTCGTGGAGCGTCCCCTTGACCTTAGTTATGCGTGCCAGTTGCTGCACCAGTGCCGCAACGTGAACAACATCAGATTGGACGAAGACACATTCTTGATTTTCTTGGAGGCGTGCCTGCGCGTTGACCGCAAAGATGTTGCCAGTTACGCTCTGGAGAATGCCGATACGCTGGGGTTCTGGTACGTGGATGAAAACTGCCGTAAGTATGTCACAGGAGAACAGTCATGGTACAAGCTTTCTGCCGTCGACGGTTTGTATTACCCAGAAGATGAGAACGTGGAGAAGAATACAGGCAGGACGAGCGCTGCATCAAGCAGCAGCAGCAGCGGTGTGGATGTGAGCACTGGAGCAGCAGCCACAAGCAACGCTACTGGCGAGGAGTCCCTCGATGATGAAATTGCGAAACTGCAAGCTGAGCTTGACGCCCTTGAAAAGGGACTTTAGTCACACCCCAATTTTTGTCCGAAGGAATGAACCCTTCAGACAACAACAATTCAATGGGTACTTTTTTTTACAGTGAAAAAAGAGTTTCTCATGCTGCAAACCTGTTTGGTGTTTTTCTTTTCTTTTCGCTTCCTCGAAAGATACAAACAAAATCATTTCGCCATAAAGTGTAATCATGGTGGCCTGGTGGGACGTAGTGGTGCCAGACGCGGCAACGGATGCCCTTGTCAGTTTTTGCGATGCCACTGGATTGGCGTGGGGTCCAAATCAGCGAGATTTGTTTTTCTATCGCCCTCCTGCTCTTCACGTTGCCGAGTTTGTGATATTTCACGCGTTTGTTTGCGTTGTCTTCATGATGGTCCCTGGATACTTCCGCAGCGTCGTCCCTTCGGCTTCAGTTCAATCGATGCCGAAGTCGTGGCTAAACCGTGCCTTTGGCTGGATTTTCCTCGGCTGCTGGTTGTTTCAAGTGGTTCTCAAAGCAATGCGTCCTCGGCCACTTGTTCAACTTTGTTGGATGTTCATGCCGTGCCATTTGATTACACTGGCATGGGTTTACGTGTTTCTCTACTCAGGCCCACGACAACGGAACTATCGCTTTTGCGTGTATTTAGTGTCGATGGTGTCTGCCTTTCACTGGGGCCCAACTAGCGCTGCTATGTTCCCAGACTGGTCAGATCACCAGTTTAAGATCGAAGGGAGTATCTTCATCCTTCATCATGGGATGCTGGTGCTTATGCCCATCTACTTCGCTGCACGCTATGGGCTCTTGCCCTTCACTCGCAACTTTCTCCTCCATGCCACGTGGGTGGCCACTCTTATCAACGTTGGTCCGTACACGTTGATCTCCTACGTGTCTGGTTTGAACGTGAATTACCACTTGTATCCTCCTCCGAAGCTCATGTCGCTTGCCGTGTTTGCGACACCGTACTACAGGTTTTACGTCGTTGGTCTCTTGGTGCTGATGACCATTGGGTTTTACTGCGGCATCGTTGTCCTTGGGCGACTGTGCAAAATCATTTTAGGTCCTTTATTGCGACGCCTGTAGACGTCTCTCCAATTCTTTTATTTCTTTGTTTTTATGTGTCCAATTCGAAATATGACCTTGATTCGATTATACTTCCTTCATTGTTTCGATATGCATTTGATTAAGAAAGTGCTTTGGTGTTACCGATGTCTGCCGGCCTCCCTGATACAATCCTCTCGGAGTACAAAGAAGTCTTTTCGATGTTTGACGTTGACGGCGATGGCACGATTGATTCCTCAGAGCTAGAAAACGTGCTTAAGGATCTTGGGACTCCGGCCAGTGGCTCGGAACTTCAGGAGCTCATGTCGGCGGTGGATGCGGATGGAGACGGCGTGATTGACTTTGAGGAATTCTGCGCGATGATGTCCACCAGAGGATCTTCCGGCTCATCAGGCCATGCAGATGCGAACGCTGAGATGAAGGCTGTGTTCGCCGCTCTCGACAAAGATGGTGATGGGATCATCTCCATGGACGATTTGCGGACGATTGTCCCGACTGTGCGTTGGGGGAGTGACAGGCCACCAACCGATACCGACCTTGCGCTGATGATTGCAGTCGGCGGCGATGAAATTGATTTCGCTTCGTTTCAAGACATCGTGTCGCGGTTTGCGTCGCTGTCTTAACAGCGAATGTAAAGTCTGAAATCGTCTCGCTGCACTTGCGACCCAGCGCGCTCCTGCGACAATTCTTTGTGTTGTACGACTCGGAACAAGTGCCGCAAATTTTGAAACACCCAAATTCTCTTCTCAGTTTTAAGTCTTGGCTCATGCGTCTTTGCTCTTTTGTTCTCTTTTTTTTCTTGTGATAGCCTTCCAATCCGGTTGGTAAGAAATAAGTTTGCACCTTCCCAAGGCCGCAACCAAGCAACTCGTTCCACGAGAAATAACGCAGAGCAGAGAGATTCTATCGAACAGAGGAAGCAGATAAGATGGGAGCAGACCTTAGTGCCGAGTTGGGTGAGTCGAGGGAGATCACCACCAACTTCATTAAGATCTTCGCCATTCAGTACAGCAAGAACTACTTGATTGCACTGATGCGCATTGCCAAGAAGGACCTCCTCAAGGAGGCCGCTGGCCCCCGCTGGAAGCTGCTGAAGTGCGACAAGTGCCCACCACCCCAAATCCAGAAGACCGGCACCGTCAACAAGCTGAGCAAGTACCTTAAGAAGTGGAACCCCCGCTTCATGATCGTCAAGGGCGACTACCTGATTGACTACTTCGAGACTGAGGAGAAGTACAACAGCAAGGCAAAGCCCCTCGGCACCATCAACATGTCCAACAAGAACCTTCACCGTGATGCCAACGACACCATCCTGAACCGCTTGATTGCCCTTGCCGAGAAGTGCAAGATCAACGTGGATGACATGCCCAAGCCGGACAAGTACCCCGACTTCACCCTGGAGATCTTCCACGAGCGTAAGGGCCCCATCTACATCCAGTGCCCCGATGAGGAGTCCTGGAAGAGCTGGTGCGATATCATTGAGCGCTGCCGTTGGCACGCACCTCGTTACAACCTGTACGAGGATAAGGCTCACGTCTTTGCCTTCCCCAACGCCCTGTGGCGCACTCGTTGGGAGTGTGACATGTGGGGCTGGTGGTGGGGTGGCGGTGGCGAGGAGGCCCAGCTCGTGGATGCCATCAACGACAAGATCGCCGACGTTGTGCTGTACAAGCTCGACTGCAAGCTGACCATGCCGTGGGCTGCCCGTAGCCGTATCCGCAACAAGTTCATCCAGACCGTCGACGGTATCGTCTCGTCTGCTGTGGGCCCCGCGTGGAAGGCTGCTTATGACGCAGTCACCAAGATCCGCCCCGAGGTGGAGCCAAAGATCAAGGAGGGCATGCAGCCCATCGTGGATGCCCAGAAGTCTATCCAAGACGAGATCAGCAAGCAGGTGGAGGCCGGCTCCAAGGACTTCATTGCCGAGAAGGTCCTTCCCCACCTCGCCCCCCTCCTCGATATCATCTTCAGCCCCGTCCTCGATGGCTTCCGCATTCTGCTCAAGGCTTTCGATGTTGCGATTGAGAAGGGTAAGGAGAAGTACGAGACCAAGGAGGACCGCCTCTACATGGTCTGGCACTACAACTACAACAGCGAGTACTGGGATGCTGAGCGCAAGATGTGGGACCTGTACGAGCCCCTCTGGGCCATCCGCATCGTCTTCGACGACATCTATCCCTGGACCATCACCGGCCGTGCCCGCCGTCGTCTGCGCAAGACCCTTGATAACGCCCTCTACACGTTCGAGCACATCCTCGAGGACGGTAAGGACCAGGGTAAGACCTGGGATGAGGCTGCCCGCGAGGCCCGAGAGCTCATGGTTCAGGATTGCCGCACCTCGGTTGCTCGCGTCCTCTCCATGATTCTCTTCGGCGTTGTGGAGAACTTCTTCGAGAAGCTCGTCATCCGCCCAGCCCGCAAGCTCGTGGCCCCCCTCGCCGAGAAGATTCCTCAGGCCATCAAGGACTTCGTCGACCCTGAGGCACTGTTGGAGGAGCTCCTGTACACCATCCTCCGCAACACGTGCACCAATGTCTTCAACCCCTACACCAGCCGCATCGAGTTCTAAACACAGAGCACCCCTGACATGTTACAGTATTCCTCAGCGCAGTGAACCGAACGCTTGACTGGAAGAAATTACACACATCGAAAACAACAGCGACCCCCTTTCACACAAACCGGGAAACATGAAATGGCTAACCAACAAAAACCAACAGAACAAAAAGAAAACAAGAACGTGAGGCGCAATTGCAGCTTACCCTCAATGTCAACGATCCAAACAAGAACTGAGGATGGCTTGCTCGCATCGTTGAAGTGCGAATGGGTGAAACTCAATTGTGTTGTTAGTGCGCATCGTGAACATCGCACGCAGCCTGATTTATTTCCTCGGATTAAGAATCAATGAAGAAAACCAACAAAAAAGAGTGTGCGAGCACCGGATGCGAGGCGAACCAACTTTGGCTGCGACTTCCATTTCCAAGAAGAAAAGACTTCGTAACTCGATTGTCATTTGTTTTTTTCGCATCGCCATGAAATCGTCCTTCTTTCTTTTTTAAAAAACGAAGATCGTGAGGGAGGAAAGGATTACGAGTGAAGGAAGAGAATGGTGTATGCACTCCTCGAGCTGCCCGCGGGCGTTGCCTTGTTCAAGGTCGATGGTGACAAGCAGAAGATGAAGGCGTTCCTGCGCTTCAAGAGCACTGCTGATGCTCTCGAGACAACCACGCAGGTGGTCAACGGCGAGCTCTCCAAGCCCGTCAAGAAGTTCCTGAAGAAGAACTTCGTCGAGAAGGAGGTGTCCGAGGAGCTTGCCGTGCTCGATGCCAAGCTGGGCCGTGCCATCAAGGAATCCCTTGATATCCCCTGTGTCCATGGCGACGAGACCATGATGATGTTCCGTGCCCTCAAGGCCAACATTGATACCCTCCTCGAGGACGTGACCGGCGAGCAGCTCAACCAGTCCGCTCTTGGTCTTGCCCACAACCTGAACCGCTACAAGCTGAAGTTCTCCCCCGATAAGATCGACATGATGGTTGTCCAGGCTGTCGCCCTGCTTGAGGACCTCGACAAGGAGATCAACAAGTACGCCATGAGAGCGAAGGAGTGGTACGGCTGGCACTTCCCCGAGCTGGCGAAGACCATCAACGACAACATGGCCTACGCTAAGATCGTTCTCGCCATGAAGACCCGCTTCAATGCCCGCGAAACTGACTTCTCCGACTTCCTTGAGGAGGAAGACATCCAAAAGGTCCGCGATGCCGCGATGATTTCTATGGGAACTGAGATCGCCGATGAGGATATTGAGAACATCTCCCGCCTGTGCAAAGAGGTCGTTGAGGCCTCCAAGTACCGTGAGCAGCTCTCTGCCTACCTCTCTAGCCGCATGCAGACCATCGCCCCCAATCTGACCACCATGGTTGGTGAGCAGATCGGTGCCCGCCTTATCCAGAAGGCCGGTAGCCTGCTGTCCCTCGCCAAATACCCCAGCTCCACCGTGCAAATCCTCGGTGCCGAGAAGGCCCTGTTCCGCGCGCTCAAGCAGCGCCAGGCTACCCCCAAGTACGGTATCCTGTACAACGCCCAGGTTGTTGCTAAGGCCCCCCAGGCCAACAAGGGTACCATGTCCCGTGTCCTTGCCGCAAAGACCTCCCTTAGTGCCCGTATCGATTCGTTCGGTGAGTCCGACAACGCTCCCGCACTTGAGTACCGCAACAAGGTTGACAGCCGCCTGAAGGCGTTCGAGGAGGGTCTCACATACGGCAAGTCCGGTAATGCTCGCGGTGCAGGCAAGGGATTCGAGCAGAAGGGTGGATTCAACCAGGGTGGTGCCCCCGCCTTCAAGAAGCCTCGTGTCGATGGTGGCTTCCAGCGTTAATCATGTGAAGTAAGAGTGCGAGTGGAGCAGAAACGAAAAAAAAACAAAGAAACCAAAAACATGACACAAAAAAGGAGAGCAAACAAAGATGAAAACTTAATTTCGCGAATAATGTGTGAAACACAAACTTTGGTTCTCTCGGAGATGTCAAGACGGTGTTTAAAGGCTCAAAAACAAAAAAAATGTGTTTGCGCATTAACCATTCTCCGCTCAGAGTTGTTAGAGCATCGCTTTTCCCCTTTTGCACCCTCAGCCAGTTCAACAACAGATTTTTTGAAAAAACAACTTGGATGCGAAAGTCCAGTACAGCACTGAGAAAATTTGTGTCCATTGGCGGGTGGTGTGGCCCTGCCCTTATCTTGGGCAAGTTAGGCCTGCGCACCGAGGCGTTTCCCTTTGACTTCTCGAGATGCACACTTGATGGCGTTATTCACTTCATTGAGAACGGCTTCCATGAAGGGTTCTTTCCACCCGGGCCGCCTCCTTACCGCCCTGAGTGCGTTGGCATTTGGGTTCTCTTTAGAGGCATACATACCGCCTTTGCACATTTTGATCTGAACGACCCCAAAATTATCAGCGGCTTCGACCGGAAGCTTGAGCGTTGGGATAACCTTCTCAATGGCGTTGCACTTGACGATCAGCACACAGCCAACGAACCTGTGACGTTCTTTCGCACCATTGCCGCACGGGACCCCCGCGAAGAACTTGCGTTGATTCCTGCACTGGAGGCCGCGCTGAAGAAACGCAACCCTCATTTGGACTATCGCTTAGTCGTGGTGGTGCATGATCAGGGCTTTCTCAATAGCACCACCGAGTTTCAACCCTTGTCCGAGAGGTGTACTCTGTGGGCGCTAGACTACACTGAGACAGACAAGAAGACGCTGTTTGATAGATCACAACAAGCCTATGCAAAGATCGTGATGGCCTCACTAAACGATGACAATTGGCCTGCAATAAGAACACCGGCAGAGTCAAATGTCACCGTTCTCAGAATTGTCGAATCATTTCCGGATTTGCGCTCATTGCCGGCTTCTGACGATCTTGTGGCTGTGGACGCGGCGTCACCACCAAAGCACGTGCAGCTGCTGCCTCAACACGTTGCGTTTGTGCCGGTCCCAGCGGATGAGTTGACGGTGGATCGATTTCAGTGGCGGTCCCACAACAACATTGCGCTGATTGATGGAATTGCTAGCGTTGGTGGCACTTGCGTCGGTATTGGGAGCACCCGATGCCAGCTGGGCACCTGTGCGTTCTGCGGTAACACCAACTTGCACAAAGCGGGACGACCGTTCCGCACAAATCGCCCATTCACAGACGAAGAAGATGAACTACTGTTGGTGCACCTTTACAAGATCTTAACTGGAGGAGATAAAGTTGCTGCTGTGGAGCAACTGGCTCATGAAATGGACCGTGGCGCGTTCGAAGTGATTTGTCGCATTCAGTTTTTGACAGATTCGAGCACAAAGATCGCAGATGGCGTTTTTTTCGACGAATAGCTCACACACCCACGGAGGAGTTGGAGAAAAACACACACACAAAATACAATTCAGTGTGAAGTTGACGAGTTACTCATTTCCTTTTGCAAGAAAAAATAATTATCGCTTTGATGAGGCTGGGGTGTCGCCTTGCAAACATACAACAAAAAAGATTCCTTTCGTGACTTTTCTTTTGCTTGAATCAGCGGGAAGTGGTCAACAACAGAAACACCATGACAGCACCCGTGGTTGTGATTGATAATGGCACTGGCTTCACGAAGATGGGATACGCGGGAAATGATGAGCCCACCTACATCATGCCATCCCTCTACGCAGATCAACCTGCACGCTCCTCCCAACCTGGCAAGGATTCCGTGCTCGACGATTTGGATTTCTACATTGGGCACGAGGCAGCCTCACGTGTTGGTACGCACAGGATGAGCTACCCCATCCAGCACGGTATCGTAGAGGACTGGGATAAGATGGAGCGTATGTGGCAACATTGCATCTACAAGTACTTGCGTATTGAGCCCGAGGAGCACGGCTTCTTGCTGACGGAGCCCCCTGCAAACCCACCAGAGAACCGTGAGTACACTGCTGAGGTAATGTTTGAGACGTTTGGAGTGAAGCAGCTGTATATTGCAGTGCAGGGTGCGTTGGCATTGACTGCATCGTGGACGAGCAAGAAGGCTGAGTCCTTGGGATTGAAAGGCGTCGACACTGGTCTAGTGATCGACTCCGGCGATGGTGTCACCCACGTCATTCCTATCGTAGATGGCTTCGTCATCAACCAAGCAATCCGCCACATTCCATTAGCTGGTCGCGACATCACAAATTTTGTGATGGATAGACTGCGTGAGAGGAATGAGCCCATTCCTGGTGACGAGATCATGATGGTATCGCAGCGCATCAAGGAGCGTTACTGCTACATTGCACAGGATCTGGCGAAAGAGTTTGGAAAATACGACGCGGACCTGCCGTCGTACATCACACGTCACGAAGAGTACAGTCGAAAGACTGGCAAAAAGTTTTCGTTTGACATTGGGTATGAGAAGTTCCTCGGACCTGAAATTTTTTTCCACCCTGAAATCTTCTCCAATCAATGGACCACACCATTGACAGAAGTCGTCGATCAAGTTATTTGGAATTGTCCAATTGATGCCAGACGTCCACTCTATCGTAACATTGTCCTCTCAGGAGGCACCACGATGTTCCCCAAGTTCGATCGACGGTTGCAGTTGGACTTGAGAAAAATTGTAGACAAGCGTGCACGAGAATTCCAGAAGCAGTCCAAGGACCCCAACAAGGAAATTAAGTACGATGTCAATGTTGTGTCGCACGAGCGTCAACGTTATGCCGTGTGGTACGGAGGTAGTGTGGTGGGTGCAAGTCCCGAGTATCACACAGTGGCGCACACAAAGGCACAGTATGAGGAGTATGGCCCTTACATTTGCCGCAATAATGCCATGTTCCACTCGGTCTTCTAGTAGTAAAGACAACACGTGGTGGCCTTGTTGAAGAAGGTGTTGCGCGATGCGTGCAGTTGCTCGAACGAAAAAAACAAACACGAAAACAAACAAGACAACGCTAACGAACACGCTCAAGAAAGAAGGAGTATGCCATTTGATCTCTTCTCAACGTTTGCAAAAAAGAAATCACGACCCATTTTTGTCATTTTCGGCTCAGAGTCAGATCATACCTTCACACACACACACAGGTAGGATATGAATGTGGTCGCACTCAACAAAGAGCCTATGTATTTCTCGAAGCGCAGCACTCACACAGCAGCGAGCTCATGACGCCTTAGCAGTTGCGAAAGCGCTTCTTTTTGGCACTGACAATTGCCCCGTGCCGTCCCAACATTTCAATGTTGTTCGTGATGCGATCAAGCCGTATCAAAAGCCCCAACAGCAGCGCAAGGTTCAACTGCAACTGACGCTGCGGGAGCTGTCTCAATTTGCACAGCGGACAATTCCCAACGATCACATGGAAGGAGGGAGTCTTTCGACCGTGACATTTGGTAGTGTGGTGGCACCGCTGCTGGATGTGGCTGCTGTTCTTGAGAGCAGTGCTCGGGCGTATCTTGACAAGATTATCACATGCGTTCCATCTGCCAGAGGAATCGTAACAAACTTGGACAAGCATTCCGTCCTACGGATATGGTTGTATCAGGAAGGGGCCGACTGTAGAACTCATTGCGACCCTGGCCTCGCCACGGCGCTGTTGCAGGGCTCTCAATCTGGGCTTGAGGTGACCTTCGATGAAGTGGCTCCATTTCGGCTTGCTTCGGGCGATTATCGCTCCACCAAGCGCCGATCAGCCCTCGATGGGGATGATCAATCGATCAGCTGTGACGACGTCATTTGGACCCCTGCTGAAGAATTAGTGCGATCATCATCGTTATCGTCTTCTGGTGCATCAACAGAATACGAGCCCGTGTTGATCATGGCGGGGACGCAGACTCAAGTGCTGACCTCGCATCGTATTCGTGGAGTTCCGCACCGCGTTGTCAATGTTGGACCGAACGCATCATGCAGCGCAGCGCCTCGCGTTAACATTATCTTAGAGCTGCGACCTGAGTTTCCGAAACAATGGTATGGATTTGAGCCTGTCGATTCTGAGATGCGTTCACTTGACAGCTTTATTCACAAGCACTGATATCACACAGTCATCACAACTTTCTTTGTTCCTTAGCACCAAGGGTTTGTTCCCCCTTTACAGGGAAACCTGAATCCTTTTAGCAAATTGTTGTTGTTGTTGTTGTCCTCGTGGGGGCCGCTTACTTATCTGGTTTTTAAGGTCTCCCTCATATCAGAATAGCGCATTTACAATCAAAATAAGTTAGAGTAGCACACCCCCCATCGCGCTTTGAATGGCATCTCGTCAAAACTGGACGACGGCGGTGGCTGTCGGTGTCCTGTTGTTGTACATCGTTATGGATATTGTGGGTAAGATGATGGATAAGAGCATGTTATCGGATGACGTTGAGGCTAACGTCAAGACGCAGTCTATCATCTCATCACCCCGCACGAGCAACGGCGAGAAGAGTTTGACAGTTGTCGATCCCAACACAGTAGTAGTGGCGAAACAGCCAGACGAGCAACTCTATGTGCTCGCAGACGAGTTACGCAAGACAAAGATCTTACTAGATATCGCTAACAGGGCTCATGCACCCACAAATGCCGCGGGGTACACGGACCCAATCACGGGAGAATTAGAAACCTCTGCAAGCATGACGAGGCGGTTCCTGATGGCCGGGTTTCCACATCAAGCCGAGGTGCCAGGGCAACAGTGCATTGCTGGGATTGGTATTCCGGCTGCAGACACTGCTCAGAGTCGATCTCGACGAGTCAATCAGCGCAGCACGTGGCACACTTACGATGGAGTGAAGAGCGGTGCCATAGCAGTCCGTTATTTACTAGCGCGTCACCCCAACAACCAATACGACTACACCTCAGACGCCATAACGGAGGCTAAGAATCACCATGACGTCTATGCTCTCAAGATGCGTGAAGGGATTCCCACGCAGCGGAAAGAAGGAATGAAGGCTGGCTATTGGGGCTTCACCGCTGCCCTTGGTATTTCTCGGAAAGGGCTCATTTGGTATCGGATGGGTGCCTACTACAACTGCTCTTACATTCTGAAAGGCGATGATGATATGTATTGGAACGTGCCGCAATATTTGCACGATATTCAGCAACTCCCAAAGACCAATATGATGTGGGGGAAAGGCATGCACTACGGGTGCCGCAAGAAGAGCGAGCATTGCGTGTACTTTGTAGTCGGTATGGTGCTGACCATGAGTCGTGATGTTGCCATGGCGATCACCCACGTGAAGGACTTTTTACCTTGGGCAGATGCGGTGGAGAACGATGACCGGGAGGACAGTTTGATGACTATCAAAACAGAACTCCAATCTTGGACGTTTGATCACGAAGATGTATTAGTGGGACGCTTGCTACGAGACTCTGGCATCAACGCTACCGTGTACGACGACTTTAGATTTCATGACTGCGGTGTTGGTTTTCTGATCAAGCCAGTCAATCGATGGTCAGTGGTGATGCACCGCTGCAGCCAAGACGAGTGGCCATCGTATCGCACACGGTTCCGTGAGGACTCCGTGATTGACTGGAAGTTGGTTCTGCAGCCGTGGCTGTGGAAGCAACAGCATCGCGTTGCCGTCGTGCAGCGCGGCACATTTGTAGGGTTTGAGCAGCGGCTCAGATATCAATTCCTCGAGCGTGTTCGCCCCCCAGGAGAGCCTGCTTGGGATTGATATTGTCGCATTTACAGACTTCTTCGTCGCTTTGTTGCTTCTACTACTACTACCTGGTCGAACCTTCCTAATGAATGGTGTTGTTCGCTTACATGTTGTATGCTTCCTCTTATCAAGCTTCCTTTTGTTCTCTTGTTTTGTGTGTGGCTTTGAAAAGCGTTTTCAAGCATCCTTTGTACATTAGACGACGCCACCCTCATGTCCAACCCACTAGGGGCAACATCGGGTGCCATGAACACAACATTTGGAGGGACTCACTCCTCCATCGCGAGCACTGGCGGCGGTGCCCAGCAGTTGGTGCTCGTCACCGAAGAACTCGAGCGCGCCAAAAAAGATCTTCAGCAACGGGACGAAGTGATTCAAGCACTGCGACAAACGGTTGGCCGCCTGCAGCAGCAAATTGTGTACACCGAACATGAAGCACTTGAAGCGAACACAGCTCTGGCTGCACTTTCCCAAGCCGCAGAAGATGACGCCGCGCGAAATACAGCCACCATTGACCACCTCCAATCTCAGCTGGATGAGCTCATGACCGCCACAGCACCCACCCAATCCCAGGCAGCGTTGATGCTTCAAGTGGAGCGAGCCATTCCGTCTATGCTGATTGAAGTCGTGTACCATGTTGGTCGTCGTGGCGATCTCATTAACGGGGGAGGGAAGGACGTGTCCACAACGGAGGGGGGTGCGGAGGCAGCAGGGCTGGCCATTTCCGGTGAAGTGATGGAGTCCATCAGAGCGTTGCATCCCGTGGCTGCAATCGGCCAGCTTCGCCTTTGGATTAGAAAGCTCATGGACCTTGACCACGAGAGCCTCGCTGCGATGAACCTTGGAGTGCGGCATCAGCGACAGCGCGTTCATGAATCTACTGCACGGTTGCTTCGGGCCACCAGCATGCGTCGTGAGAAGAGTGTTGTTGGGCTTGTTGGGGATGACATCACGGCTGGGGGTGCAACACTGAGATCGACTGCAAGCCTCGCTTCGCCGCTGATGAGTGCCTCCATGCGTCGACCATCGCCGAATCGGAAAGCCAGTTTTATCATGTCCGACGGCTCAGCGTTTGATGACGAAGCAGTTGAAATGTTACGGCGTCGCAACTTTGAGGTGGAGGAAGAAATGGAGGTGATGCGTGGCTACGTCAAGAATGCGGAGGCGGATGTGCATCGTGTGCAGCAAGCTGCTCAGCTCGCAGTGTTCAGCGCGAGGCGTGATGTGGGCGGGTTGCGGTTAGAGTTGCGAGAAAAGGTCCGTCAAATTGAAAAGCTCCTCGCTCGAACCAATCTTGTAGACAGGGCAGACCTGACAGCTGCGCAAGATGAAGTTACGCAACTGAAGGCGAAGCTTCAAGAAGCAATTCAAAATGGATCGACTGCACTTCAGGCGAAAAAGACGGAGAGTCAATACCTCCTCACTGAAAAGGCAGATCAAATTCGAACATTGGAGTCGCAAGTAGAGCGAATGGCGCGCGCTAAAGACCATCAGCGGGAGCTTCAAGATGCACTTGATGCGTCGCGCCGCGAGACAGCAGCTGTCAAGCAGCAACTTGCGCGCGCAAGCGTCAAGACACTCGTCGAAGAGAAAAACCGACAGAAGCTTCGCCTCGAAGAGCAAGCCCACGCGGCACAAGATCTGCGGCGTGAGCTGGAACAGACTCAAAACTCGCTTAAGGCATTGCAGCATAACAACCAGAAAATGATTCAACAGTACAATGAGCTGTTCGAGGCAAAACTCCTGGAATCGAAAGAAAAGGAAAAGCTTCAGCGCGCACAAGATAGAAAGACGGCCACACAGGCGGTGTCTGGACCGAACAGTGAACTCAATGCAAAGTACTACCGCACGCGGTATCTGGAGGGCTTGGCCGAGCTTAAGACAGCACAAAAGAAGCTCAAGCACTTGATCTTCCTCTCGCACCACGACCATCTGAGTTTTCATCTGCAGCGGGAAGACTTATCAACACAACTGCGCAACACGAAGAGTATGCTACCGAAGTCAACCCTTGCTCAGCTGAACGGAGACGACGACGATGACGATGAGGAGATCTTAGCGTTGTACGCCAGCGCTGGTCGCAGCGGCGGCGCTACCCCTGCTGGTGGCATGCGGCTCCCGTCACCAGGAGCGCGGTATTCCCCTAACGGGCACCATCGCTCCGTTTCCCCTGGATCGCCATCAGACGATGACGCTATTATGAGGGTGATCAACAACGATACTTCCTTCTCTACTTACGGTATGAAAATCTCAACGTCGAACCGCAGCACGTCGCCAGCAGCGAGTCGCCCGACGACTGCAAACAAAGTGCGCGGGGCGGCGCCTGCCTCAGGTGGGTATGATCTTGTGTCACCTGCTCGATCTGTCCACATTCGTGACGTGTCCATCGTC
>CYKH01001851.1:30467-40576 GCA_001460835.1 Bodo saltans
TTTCTGTACTTTATTGTAAGTAAGATGGACGCATTCGGACTTCATACCAAAGTAGTGCAAGCACTCAACGGAACGTCCACAGCTGCTCTGGAGACTGCAGCGTCCACCATACTAGCCACCCTCACTGGTAAGGCGTCTGCATCCCAATCTGCTGCGGCGCAAAGCGAGGACATCACATCAGCAGGGTTCGATGGTCTGTGTATGGTGTTAGCAGTCGCTGTGCAGCACCGGCTTGCACCTCCAACGTTCCAAGAGCAGCTTTCCTCTGGGTCGCTGCGGAGTGATGTGGTGCGTACGATTGTGGAATCGTATACTTTATCGTTTGGTGGTGATGGCCCCACTGCTTCTCAGCGCAGCAACGCGGCAGCAGCAAAGTCGGTGTTGGAGGATGGATTTCTCCCGAGGATTACCGGAGTGTCTTGGAATTTAGGTCATGCCTTGGGCGATCGCATGTTGGACCCCCCAAGTCGCTCGCTACCAACGTTCGATCTCAGTATTGCTACGTACGATCAACTGCATGACACGGAGCAAACATTGAGGATAGCGTTGCCTGCAGAGCGCCTTAGTGATTTCCACAACACTGTGCGAGAAATGCTGCGTGAGGCTGAGCAGGTTGCTAGGGGCAACTAAGCACACAGTCGCTGCCCTCTCTTTGTCCGCAAAGTCGAGATAAAGGGCTTCCATTTACTACTTTCTGGCCGTTGCGACCGTATTTGCGAGACACTGTTGTCATTTTTCCCTTTAGCCACACTCGGATTTTCATGCTCATGTTTTTTTTTGTTGTTGTTGTCTCACCCATTTTGTAAAGAGACATAGACTTCAAATCCCTTTGTGTGTAGCTGCTGCTGCAAGAGATAAAAAATGACAGCAGGTCAACAGGTGGATGTTGCGGAGCGCTTGAAGGCGCTCTCTACTGCAATGCTAGACTCTACCAACTTTCTATTACTTCGCAACTCCCTTAGACACCAATTCCTACGATCCTCTGAGATAAGTGGGCTCGTCGCCCAAGCTGGTGAGGGAGGTCAGTTGGCGTCCTCAGTCATGAGTGTTCTGCGCAACGGGTCTGCTGCAGGAGCAAATATTGGGAGCAGTGGTGGTGATGGCTGTGTTGCTGCGGTCAGCATTCCGTCCGTGTTTGTGGAGGGTGTTGGTCAAACCGCCATCGACTTTGCGATGAAGGCTTTTACGAACTCATCCAATGCCAATGTTGCGCTGACACAGCAGCTGCATCATCAAAACGGTGAGCAGCGGCAGCTCCTTGCGTCGAGAATGCACAGAGATGCAATGATTTGGACAGCTCGAGGGTTCGACACGCAACTCCGTGGGCGCATCCATCGGCAGAGACGAAGCCGTCCCCCCTCTCCCCCATTGACTCAGGCTGTTTCGCAATCTACTGCGAAATCGACAAGTGGTCACCTGAGTGCTCAGATACCACCACCGCCGCCCTCGTCGACAGACAACAATGCATGCAGCACAGATGCCCTGCATTTCATCGTCAACGCAGCGCAGCGAGAATGGCGTGCGCTCATCAACGTGCGTGTGGAATCATTAAAGATTTTGGCCATGAACCCATCGCTCCGCTCTTCTCGCTCTGTCCCCGCAACGACGACCGCTGCGAACAATGACGGAACGGATCAAGAGGGCAGTAGCGCCTCCCCTCGGTCTGCCTCAAGCGGTGCGGCTCCAGCGCTCACTTCGGATGATCTGCTAAATATTTGCTTGGAAAGAGGAAACGCAGCCGTTGTCGGGGCGATGAAACGAAGGGCCACCGCAGCAGCAGCCCACAGCACTTCAACGCAACCGAATCACATCGATACTCACAAAGGTGGAAATAGCGTAGCGGGTGGCACGACGACGAGATCACCCGTTCAAGTGGAAAACCTCGGCTACTTTAGCAGCTTCCACAGCTCTATCGTGCTGATTTTCCAAGAGGCCAACTTGATTCCGACAATATCAGACTTAAGAGAAGCGCTTTCAGAGCTCGACCCCGCTGCAGGGCCTGCTAGGGCAAACTACAACCACCATGGCGTTTCCACAGCACCACTTGCGGAAGATTTATTTACTCACTTGATCGAGAGCGGTGACCGACCTGATTTACTTTGCCACAGCGTATTACGCCGCGGCGTGCCGCCATCGCTGCGCCGCCTTGTCTACGCCAAACTACTGCATCTGCCATTGTCGCTCAGCCCTGCAAGCACCGGCGCGCTAGCGGCAAGTAACGTCACTGGGGGGTGCCGCACTCGCAGGATTGTCCGCTTCGCTACGGCAAATGCTGCAAAGGCTCTCGCTGAGTCAGCACAGCAGGGAAGGTCGTCCCAGTCCAACTCTGGTGACCCGGCACTACAAGCGCGTCAACTGATCCGTCAAATGGTTGCAAGTGACGCGTCGTCTCGAATTGGGGACAGCGATAAATATTTCCTCTTCTTAGATGAGTGCACTGCAGTGGCAACGGCGCTGCTAGAAGACAGCAACATAGCCGATTACCACCTGAAGCGTCAAGTAGAGCAGCATGGGGGTGATGTCGCCGCGTACCTCTCCTCCAATATCTCCCCATCGGGGATGCGTGTGCCAACGTGCGGTGTGATGCCCTTTTCTTCATCAGCATCTGTAGTGGCGCCGCTGAGTTACATCACTGGGGACTTGTGTGAGATGTATGAGCTTGCTGCCGCCATGCAAGGGCAACTATGGAGTCCTGTGCAGAGCGCCACACCGGAGATGTTTGCGATGCTGATCCTCTTTGAGAGCCTTACGGCACATTTTGCACCCGCAGCAGTTTTTCATTGCCACACAAAGCTCAGCTTCAGTCTCCTTAACGTCTCCTTCAAGTGGATGGTGACTGGGTTCTCGGAATTGTTCGAACCTGCGCAAGTGCTTGAGGCGTGGGACTTGCTGGTTGGAGTCAACGCGCAAAACTTTTTTGGGCCAACTAACTCCAAGAACGCCGCGGCCGGGGCTGCGATGCCTTATTGGGTGCTCGCAGCAATTGCTGCAAGTGTTGTTGTGTTTCGAGCTCCACTTGTGCAGCAAGCCTTTTCTCAGTTCCAAGTCCATCGGCTTTTTGACGATTGTGTGAAGCTCAGCCCTGTCTTGCTGCTTCAGCAAATGCTATTTTTGTTGTAGAGTATTGCCACGGGCAGGGGGAAAAATGATGATAAATCGACTCAACAGGCGAAATTTCGCTTGACCTTTAGTGTGTCAAAATACAAGGCTTTTTCTCGTCTCTCCTTTTTCTTTTCCTCTTGTCACTTTACGAAAGCACATACCCACAATCTCTTCACATGGCCCAACTCCTCAACAGCGACCCTGTTCTCTTCAAGGTGCAGCGTGCCATCATTGCTGCCAACGGTATCGGGGGACTGACCAAAGCCGTCGCTGCATTTCGCAAGGCTCAAGTTGACCTCCAGACAACGTCCCTCACGTCTCAACAATTTTACGCACTGCTGCTTCATGTCGGGGCGCCTGAATTGACGGAGAGGGAACGCAAGCACCTCTTTTTCGCGTTCGACGAAGACCAAAACGGTAAGGTGTCTGTCAACGAATTTGTTCGCCACTTGACGAGCCCGTTAAATCCTCGCCGACGACAGCTTATCAAGAATGTCTTCGCAAAATTCGAGGCCGAAGGCGCTGCAGTACGAGGTGCGGACCTTGGTTCAACGCACTCGTCTCAAACGGCAACGAGGACTCACGCATGGAATCCTTCAGTCTTCGACGAAGTCTTTGCCGATCAACTCTCTTCCGAGAATGGGAAGGTTACTCTAGAAGAGTTCTTGGCGTTTTATGCCGCGCTGAGCATCCACAAGTCACTCACCGATGATGACTTCGAGCTTGCTGTGCTCAGGGAGTGGGGTGCCGACGCTGCTCACGCCCCCATCTTGAACGAAACGGAGCGTGACTGGTCCAGCACTGCTGGGGGTAATCCACTACTTCACGACACAGTGCTTGCAAAGGATGCCAAGAATCGCTCCCTTGGTCTCTCCACAGGTCAATACAACGCAGATCACATGAAGCGCGAGTTTGTCCCCAACAGGTATCTCCCTGATGTGCAGCCGGACTATATCACCACCACCACTCGATCCTACCCCAAGTATTCCACTAGCCAGATCCGTGGCGCAGACCCAATGCATGTGGCTCCTCAACCTCAACAGTAGTGGGGCATCACCGCCCTGTTTACAGAGGAAAGCTGCGGAAATCACCTCGGGAAGGGGTGTTTTCAGGATGTCTGCTTCTAGACGTGTAGAATAAACGCCATCCACAGCCATGTTTGTAATATCTCAAGAAAAAATACGTCTCTGATTGTGAAAGTGAGCACGATGGGTGAGAGCATTGACAAGTTGGTGCTAGCGGGTGTGTGGGCGTCAGCGCTACTTTTTGATTGCTCTCTTGCTGCACATATAATTAAGAAACAAAACACTTAGTGTAGCTGCAGGTGAAAAATGAAGATTGCTGTCAATACTGCTAAGCTGCTACGCAACGTGCCATTACCTGATGAAATCGCAACCGTGCACGACAACGCTGTGATTGCAGACTTTGGTAGTGGCACCACCCGTATTGGTTTTAGCGGCGACGATGCACCTCGTCTTCAGCTCCCTACTGTCTTTAGCTCATCCTCAGATGGCACCGTAGAAACATTCGCCACCGCGTACAAACAGCGAGAGTCGCACGCAGTTCAGAACGTTGTAGAACGAGGACTCGTCAAGAACTGGGAAGGCATGGAGCACCTGTTGAACCACTTAGATAACCTTCTCGGCATCTCAAAGGACCCTAACACTCCGTTGTTCCTCACCGAAGCCGCCTTGGTGCCTCGTGAGCAGCGAGAGGAGTTAGTCAAGATTCTTTTCGAAAAGCATCACGCGACAGGTGTGTACTTTGGCTGCTCTCCTGTACTGTCGCTG
This sequence comes from Bodo saltans, assembly GCA_001460835.1. Taxonomy (NCBI): domain Eukaryota; phylum Euglenozoa; class Kinetoplastea; order Eubodonida; family Bodonidae; genus Bodo; species Bodo saltans. Next base: position 35,360 of record CYKH01001851.1, read on the forward strand.
TACGCAAGCGGTCGCACCAGCGGTATGGTGCTGGAGATGGGGCACGGGTCCTGCCACACGGTGCCCGTATTCGAAGGCTTCCCGTTGTACCACTCAATCCTTCAGATGGACTTCGGTGGCGATGATTTAACGTCGTGGATGGGAAAGCAAATCTCGTCGCACAACATCACGTTCCCTGCTCACCATCAACGGGATATTTGGAGCTATGTGAAGGAGCTCCACTGCCCCGTGGCAAGCGATCGAAGTGCATTCACCACGGCCGTGAATGAGAATAACAAAGGTGATGTGATCTACCACACACTGCCGGATGGTACCGTCATTCCTCTAGGCACAGAAAGGTACCTCCCGTGTGAGGCATTCTTTGACCCGTCTTTGGTGGTGTTTGATAACCCCGGAGCACCGAGCGCAGGTCCCCGTCGTGGTATTCATCAGCTAGCGATGGATAGCACTAGAAAATGCGACCAAGATGTTGCGCCGTTGCTATTCGGCAACGTGGTGTTATCCGGTGGATCATCGCTGTACCGTGGCTTGCCTGACCGTATTCATCGAGAGCTCCAGGAGCTCGCCCCCGCCGAGAAGGTGCGCATCTTTGCGTCCACTGAGCGACGCAACGCCGCATTCGTTGGTGCCTCCATTTTAGCGTCTCTTCCCACGTTCCAAGAGATGTGGGTCACAAAGGCTGACTACGATGAAATCGGCCCCGCAGTAGCACACCGCAACTGTTTCTAAGAGCAAATCGAACCACGCTGACATACACATCCATGCATTGTAGAGGGGGTTGCACAACGACGGAGCTGTGCCTCAAAAGTATAGACGAGCGACAACAGGGAAGGTGGAGGGCTAGCTAAAGGGCACTTGCGATTCACTGAAGAGATATCGCAGTTTGTTGTGTTTTGTGTGATGTACAAGAGACATTTCGTTTTCGCGAGACCTATGTGGTAAAATAGCCAAGAAAATTGTGGGTTCGCCTTGTATCTTTTCAATGCTTATTGTGTGGCGCGCCTCCTCACTCACACCATTTTTGTGTGTTTCCTCGACATTTGTGATAGAAACCACACACAACCCCTCCAACTTGATGGATCCGTTGGTCGCTGCCAGAGTAAGAAAACCACGTCGCACAAACTCTGCTCCTGGTAGTGCAGTCCGGGCCGCAAGAAACCGCACCCTTCCCAATGCCCTGATGACAGCGTTGCTTGGGAAGCGAGAAACCCTTCCGCAGTTTGCAGTGAAGTCTCTTCTCAGTGCCGATCGCCGCGTCGCATCAGACAACAATGCCGAATCAGTTCAACCCGACCTCCGCTCAGTTGCTGCAGATGCCCCCTCAGCTGTACCCTCCACAATTCCACCGTCGTTGTCCACTGAGGCACTTCAGGAAATCGATATGCAGGACATCCTCCAGCAAATGAACGAGTCCTCAAGCACACACCAGCACCATCCAGCCAAGCGAGCCAGTAAGGACTCCTCGTCCGCACTCGACGATGAAGAAGAGACTGACAGCTCCCTTGCAGTGAACGTTGAAAACGCCGCAGAAGAATACGAGGAGCCCGATCGAAGCTCTGCAGGAGGAGATAGCAGTCGCACCGCGTCCAAAGAACGACCTGAGGAGGATGCCGAGGGAGCCGAGGACGTGGAATTCGACGTGGATGAAACCAGATACTTATTCAACAAACTGAAGGAGACCACGGGCTACTGCTCGGAGAAGGTGTCTAACTTTGTGATTGAGTTGTGGGAGCAGCTGGGCGAAGGCGAGGCGGGAAGAATGATGCTGGGCCGTGATGCCATGGCGGCACCTGCCGTCGCTTCTAGCCGAAAGCGTCGTTTGTTTGGCGCCAAGGAGCCAGAATTACATCAACGCGTGCTCGGAGTTCTCAACAAGGTCACAGATGACAAGAGCAAGTACCGTGAGATCAAATTTGAGCTCATGCGTCTTCCCCTCCCTGAAGCTGACCCAGTCTCACTCGAGCAAGTCGTCAAGTGCTTCTTCGCAAAGGCGGTGCGGGAGCAGCGCTTCAGCAGCCACTATGCCGATCTCGTTGAAGAAATTTGCCGTGTTCCCCCGAATCAGATTCAGCTTGGAGATACCACTCAGTCCCTCAGCTATCGCCTTCGTGTCGCACTGCTGCGTCGATGCCAAGAAGAGTTCGCCAACCACAGAAGTATGGTGGAGATTGCTCGAGATGCGGCGAAAAAGAATATGTCAGCCGATGAGATCGAAAACCTCAAGGCCGAGGAAAAGAACAAACTCTGTGGCAATGTGAAGTTTGTTGGTGAACTTTTCCTGCGGAAAATGGTTTCAGCACGAATTATCCAATTGATTCTGTTGCAGTTGTTTTGGGGTACAAACGACGCAGAGGTGCTGAAGGCACCCGTGCCTCCCAAGTACGTCCCTGAGGCGTATGAGTGCGATCAAGTCATCACCATGCTTATGACAACCGGCGAGGTCCTCATCAAGTCAGAGCTTGGAGCACAGACAGTCGCCGCACTGATCAAGCTCGCGAAGTATTTCACGCAGCACCACCCCGTGCAACGAACGCGATTCGTTCTCCTGGACTTGATCGATGCTGAGGCCCGCAAGTTTGGTAAGAAAGTCCCTGGAGCACCGAGAACGAAGATACCGACCACGCCAGAGCCACCTGCGCCTGCAGCGACAACCCCTGTGAGTGCCAACAAAGCTATCCCTGCTCCCTCTTACACCATTGCAAGACGGCCCGATGCCGCACCCCCCGCAAGTGTGGGTGCAATGCCTCAGGGACGCTCAGGTGCCCCTCCAGCACTTTCGACCGACTCACCCCTATCAAGCAGAACACCGAACAGTTCACTGCCCTCAAGTGCCACCAAAGCTGCTGCTCCGCAATCGCCCCTCACAGTCGGCACACCAAAGAGAGCCCCGGTGTCCTCCACGACGCTTCCTGTGAAAGCCATGATCCCAGCCCCTCGAAGTGCAGGGAGTGCAAGCCCAATGACAGTCGCCGCACTGATCAAGCTCGCGAAGTATTTCACGCAGCACCACCCCGTGCAACGAACGCGATTCGTTCTCCTGGACTTGATCGATGCTGAGGCCCGCAAGTTTGGTAAGAAAGTCCCTGGAGCACCGAGAACGAAGATACCGACCACGCCAGAGCCACCTGCGCCTGCAGCGACAACCCCTGTGAGTGCCAACAAAGCTATCCCTGCTCCCTCTTACACCATTGCAAGACGGCCCGATGCCGCACCCCCCGCAAGTGTGGGTGCAATGCCTCAGGGACGCTCAGGTGCCCCTCCAGCACTTTCGACCGACTCACCCCTATCAAGCAGAACACCGAACAGTTCACTGCCCTCAAGTGCCACCAAAGCTGCTGCTCCGCAATCGCCCCTCACAGTCGGCACACCAAAGAGAGCCCCGGTGTCCTCCACGACGCTTCCTGTGAAAGCCATGATCCCAGCCCCTCGAAGTGCAGGGAGTGCAAGCCCAATGACCCCCTCCTCCAACACCTCTGGAATGGCCTCCGCACTGCACAGCAACAACAACACGAATGGCGCTGCACGTGTGGCGCCAACGGTGGAGCTTATTGGCCCCCTCATGTCGTCTCTGGTAACGTCATCTGATTACACGTCGATGGCACTTGAGTTGGTCTCCACGTTTACGTCGGTGAAGGTGGCCATGGAATTGTGGGCGCACCGTGCACTCAATTTGATCAAAGCGGAAACGGAACGATACCAAATCGGGCCGCTTCTCTCAGCACTTCAGAAGGAACATGGTGTACCTGTGCAAGACTTGCGTCAAACAGTCGTAGATGCGTTGTACCGCTGCATCGAAGCTCAATTGCACGAAGGTGGCTATCGCCTGTGGAAATATTGGGCCCAGATTGTTGCGGGTGACACGGCTGGCGTTGTGTTAGATGACCAGCTGCACAACGATGTGTTCCAGCACGTCCTCGACGTCACACTAGATCCAGACACCAACGACATTGACAAAACGATCGCTCGAGCCTTCATCGTGGATGTCATTACAGTTGACGCCACGAAATCACCGGATCATTTCATCTCGTCGAGCCGCTTTACGTCAACCCGATCCACATATGCGCGATTTCGCCCGCTCAACGTTCTTACCAACGCTGCCGTTGCCCTTGCGAAGGGCACTGGTGCTGCCGTCGGTGCGCCCAACGCAGCACGTTCTGCTGCGCCGCTCCCTGCAGCAGGTAGCCCACGTGGGCCAACAGCTACTATCCCTGCAACAAAAGTGGTGCTTGACATCATCGCATGTCCTGCCATTGCGAAGTTACAAGATGTAGAGCTTGCCACATTCGTCGGCATCATCAAAGGTAAACCATCCCGCAGTGAATTACTTGACCTGTATCGTGGTGACAAGGTGTTTCACAGCTGCTTTACCCCAGCCAAAGTCCTCTCCGCTGTGTACCACTCCGAGTACGCTGAACAGGCACGCTCCTTCTTAGACGAGTGCATGGACCTGCTCGTGTTTGTCATCGACAGCTCTGATCGGCATTTGAGGGAACTCGCTCTTGTGATGGAGTTGTATCACAGCATCAAAGGTATCACCGTCGCGCCGCGTTCCATGAACGAAGGCCAACGATGGATGTCCCGATTAAAGTTGAGCAACGTGGTGACCGTGGAGACACACACCCTAGCGCACCAACGTCTGCAGCATGACCGAGATGCAGATTTTGCCATTGGTCCAGCAACAGCACAGACGTCGAATGGCAGGCAGAATACTTCGGCCTCGTCCTCATCGCACGACGGAGGTGCACGCGTTGGTCAGCGGACCATTCAAAATCACTCGTTCCACCAAGATCAGCGACGCTGATGAACAATTATGTTATGCACGCAAGAAACTGCTTCTTCGTTAAGATCAATATAGACGGCAAACAAAACATAATAACAAAAAAAAGAAGAACTGAGTTTCGTCAGTTTGTCACGTCCCCCCTTCACACACAAAAGCAACACCCTGCCACGCAATTCCAAAACAAAAACGCGACGACAACTGCTTGGTTCTATTTCATCCCCAACTACTATTATGCGCTGCTTTCTACACACATACAAGCACACTGCTTCGACAACATCACACACTACAGACAAGACACAAACTACGACGAGACATACACTTTTCACCCACACAGATTCATGCGTTTGAACTCAAATCAATTTCTTAACCTACAGCATATTGCCTCTTCCTTCGATTGATTTTGCCGATTAAGCTAAATCTCGTTAACCGCTTAAAAA
>CYKH01001851.1:50127-68129 GCA_001460835.1 Bodo saltans
ACACAACCACTTGATCTTTCGGGTTGCTTCGAATCTTACTCTTGGAATGAAACGGTGTTTTGATTCTGATTTTTGCTGTTGGTATTTGCTGGGATTTCAGGAAAGAGGTATCCAATTTTTGAACGCGAGTACAAAAAGTAATGGACGACGACGATGAGGACGAAGTGGTTTCTTTGATGGAAACCCTCACTAAGACCTACCCCGTCTCTCGTTCCTTCTTGGGTGACGTGGCGCTCCGCCTGGAGATGATCCTCGACAAAAGCTGTGTGACGCGTGCCGCTGCGAGGTCATCAAAAGTTCGCTCCAAAACAAACACATTTTTCACAACTACTCGTGGTTAAACGAAAAACACAACCACTTGATCTTTCGGTTTGCTTCGGATCTTACCCTTGGAATGAATGCAACGGTGTTTGATTCTGAATATTGCTGTTGGTATTTGATGGGATTCCAGGAAAGAGGTTTCCAATTTTTGAACGCGAGTACAAAAAGTAATGGACGAAAACGATGAGGACGAAGTGGTTTCTTTGATGGAAACTCTCACAAAGACCTACCCCGTCTCTCGCTCCTTCTTGGGTGACGTGGCGCTCCGCCTGGAGATGATCCTCGACGCCCTGGAGCCTCAGTTTGGGGTCATAGATGAAAAGGGGTACAACAACATGGATATCAGCAGACGATCAGATGCTGTGTTGTCTATGTCCATGTCTATGTCAGTGACAACAGTATGGATATCAGCAGACGATCCGATGCTGCCGCCGTGTTGTCCATGTCTATGTCCATGTCACACAACCATCAGGGTGCCAACCACAATGGGTTCGTTCTTTGCCAATTCTTGAGGGTTGTTGGAAAGGCAATGCTTGAGCAGCAAGATGATCAGATGAAGCGCCAGAGGCACAGTATCACTGACGAGGCTCACCAACCGAAGGCAGTCGGTGCACTAAACCCAAAATCTGCGATATCTCCTGGAGGAAGGGCAACAGGATCCATCGCATTGTCCTTATCGATGGAACGATCTCTTGCCGTTTCCCCGCCTGAGAGCGGCGAGCCTGCTCCCGTTTCAAACCTCCTCGGGCGCGAAACAATGACACGGCGCAAGAGCATGCGCTCATTAAAAGAAAAAGAGGCCACGGACGAGCAGCAAAACCTTGACCTACTTGCGAAAGCGAAGAAAGCGAATAGTTCCTCCCCAAGTATTGTAGCAGAGAGGCGGATCGCACTTCTGCTCCAAGATCCTCTTTCAGTGATCAATCGAGTTCATGCAGACATTCATGAGCGGGAGCGTCAAACAGGGCGCATCGACGTTAATGAAACCTTCACCCACCAAGAGGGATTTTTGTACTGTTGATGTTCACGAAACCTTCACCCACCAAGAGGGATTTTTGTACTGTTTAGCGTCATGTTTTTACGAGATGGTTGGGTGCCATGGAAGCGGGGAGACGCCTGCATCCATACGACTTGCTTCCACAAGCGGTGTCGTGGTAGAATCACCGCAACTTGTCTGCACCTTCAACGACTTGCGCACTTTTGTCTTGAAGATGCTTTTGTCAAAGCAGACTGCTGGAGGGCGCGAAGGCGTCGGCGCTGCAGAACCTGGAGCGCTTGTCCGTGGCCTTGTCTGCCCAATGACTGTGACAAAGTCAAGAACCTGCAAAACTCTGTACCACGCCCTCTTGCTCCGCATCCTGTCATATGAGGAGCGAGACCCTCTTGGTGCATCCCGTACCAAAATACTCTTCCTGGGTGCAATGCGAACGAAATCAGAGTACGGTGCCAAAATCCGTGTTGTCGATGGAGACTCCCTCGAAGTTCTCAGCGAGAGGTCCCTCCCTATTCGAATGGGGAACATCGTCTCCATGGTAGGTGCGGTGTGTCGTCACACCAAGAATATTGTGAAGTTAGTATTCGTTGGCACGGCGGATGGCTCACTACAAGCCTTCGACGTGGACAGTGGACTCCGCCGACAAAAGCTGTCTGTGTCATGCAGATCCCCGTGGCTCTCGATGCTGGAACTTAACGCGCACAACATGCTCTTCGGAGGCGACTCGAACGGTAGCTTGCAGATTTGGAACTTATCCGATATCGCGAAGCATGTGTTCCTCCCTGACATGTCCTTGACGTCTCTTGCACTCGTGACCACCGCATCGGTCCCCATGATGCACCGCGGCGCCATTACAGCACTGACAGCTGACGGCGAGGCACATCTATTGTTCACCGCAGGGCTAGATTTGATGATCTGCCAATACTGCACTCGAACATTCACCAAGATGCGTCGACTGCAGGGACATCGCCAAATGATACGCACCTTGGCATTCTGCCGCGCAGAGAACGTACTCATCAGCTCTGGCACCGAGCACATGGTGTACATGTGGCCTTTGGAGATGATGGATTGCGTCCCTCAACTGGTGAGTGTCCCGAGCCACCAGGGAACGACCCAAGTCGCGATTTTAGAGGGCACGGGGTTGGCCGTCAGCATGGACGTGCACGGCACATTTGTGGTGTGGGACTTGAGGCTCGCGCAATGGGTTGGGTTTGTGTCGTGTGAGCCGGAGCTCACATTTGACGACCCTAGCTGCGCGACAGTTGAGTGGTCTGCCTTCGCTTGGGAACCTGTGACAAAATCCTTTGTCTGTAATGCGAACCGTAAAGTCTACTACCTTGCGTACAATTCTGCTCCAACGTCTCAAAATACCATGTGTGCCCATGATGAGGGGAAAATTGCTCGCGGTGCCACATTTCATGTTGCCTCTCGCACATTCCTTTCATGTGCAGGGACTGCGCTGCAAGTGTGGGACGTGGAGCGCGCTAAGAGCCGTCACGTGCTGCCCAGTGTTGCGAAGTCTGATGTGCACTCCATGGCGCTTCTGGAGGAGGAGGGTATCTTGGCCTTGGGGCGGGATGCGGGGACTGTGCAGTTTGTGGTCGTCAACACATTCCGACGCATCGCTGAATACACTTCCTCAACTCTTGTAGACGCCATCGTTGATATTCAACCCCTTTCTGGCATTGCGCCTGTCTGTGTTGCGTGTGCCACCAAAGGGGGATCGGTGGAGATTGTTACGGTAGACACGGAAACAAACCAGACTGTGGGGCTGGCTTTGAGGCGCAGCTCCGACTTCACAGCAATTCTCAAAGCAACATGTCTTGGGTCACTCAACGGAAAAAATCTACTCATCGGTGAGCCGGGAAATCGTGTCTCTGTGTGGACATTTCAGCGGAAAAAGTTACCAGGAGATTTCTCGTTTCTTCGCGAAGGCCCTCCAGCACCATTATGTGAGCGAGATTGTTTCGACAAGATGTTAGAGTGCCACGATGTGTACACGGCGCTATCGTTCCCCGCACCTGACGACACGACTGCTGTTGTCGGCATTCCTCCCGGAAATGTCTTTGTCAGCGGGGATTCCGGTGGAAAGATCCACGTGTGGGCATTCGGCGGGACGAACAACGTTGCATGGCCACTAGCTCACTTCCCTTCTCGTCGATACAACTCTCTCATCCCTCGATCAATTGTGCGGAGTCTTCTCTACTGTTTGGAATTAGGATTGCTGTACACGGGCGACGATACTGGGTGCGTGTCTGTGTTCGACTTCAGCTCGTGCATTCCTACTCGTTCGGAGAGCTCTGTAGTGCCGATCACCTCTCTGCTCTCCATGCAAACAGGGCGAACAGCTGTTGGTCAGCCCGTGCTGCTACCGTCAGCAGGCATCCCTACACTCACATCAGCATCCGTGCAGCCTATTGTCTCATGGGACGCACATCCGGAGGCATCTGTTGAGTATTTATCCCTGATCGCGATGCCGCTGGCGCTGGTGACGACGTCCTCGGATGGTGTGATCCAGCTGTGGTACTTGGGAGGGACGCCTATTGGGTGCTTGGTATCACCCAGTGCAATTGCGCGAGCAGGGGGGCCTGCGAGTGGGGCTGCGGAAGCTTCTCAACAAGGAATTGAGTTTGCCGTGGAGGACGAACTTACCACCGCCTCCTCAAGGAAAGAGGTCTCGTCACGCTCGTTTCACAAACCTGATGCCGAGAGCGCATCATCACCACCACCACCACCGCAACAAGAACATCAACAGCAGTCAGTGGCGAAGAAACCAAAGCGGGAGCGCACCATCGTCATCAATGAAGAGCCGCCGGCACCAACGCCACTCATCTCCTTTCTGACTGAATTCCAGTTTGGTGAACTAACTGCCGGTGAAGGTGATGGTGATGGAGACTCGGACGACGAAGACGAAGTGGCTGACCGGAAAGACATTACGAGCGGCAGGGCATTCGAGAAGTACTTGCATCGCTACAACGATCTTCCGCCTCCTTACGGATACAGTGACGTCAGCAGCCGCAAGATGACCGCGTACATGTTAGGGAGTATCTTGAGGACCAACAACACTGCTGATGAGGGCGCCAGTGCAGGAGCGGATGAAGTAGAAACGGATGGCGGGAGCAAGAAGCTTCTGAGGAGCCTTTCCACTGTTCCCGCATCCATACCGGTGGACCCACGCCGTCGGTCTCAAAGGCAATCGGTTGCCACAGATGCAACAACTTCTCCCACGGCTGTCGAGGAGCTGACATTGGCGCAGAAAATTTCTGCCATCAAGAGGAAAGAAGCCATCGCCATCCTAGATGAACATGCCATCACTACCGGTGATACATCTCACCAGCGCAATGAGAGCCCCTCCTCCATGCCGGCCTTTGGGGCTCACAGCACCACGCCTCCAGCGTACATGGCCAAGGACAAACTCCTGCGGCTGCATGATCGGCCTCTACAGTGCAAATATACGCCTCATGAAGACCTCACGGACGCAATGTACGGAAGCGCGCAGGAATTCCAATCTTTTGTGAAACACGCTCTCTATGCCGCACAGCAATCCACAAGTCACGCGTTGGTGGCTTCGTCCAGCATCGCTTCAATGCGCCGCCAGCCGTCCACCATCCACAACGGCAAGCTCAGGCGACTGCCGTCGGTGGCGGACCACCAGCTGGCGTCAGCAGAGTCGATGATGCCAAGGTCCCGCGCTCTGCCCTCCCACATGTTTCCTTCGTCCCTGCGGCGCAGCACAACGAGCCTGTCGTATCACCACGACGAAGACGCCGCGCTGATCGCGATGAGATCGCGGAGTGTCATGGATGTGAAGTCTGGGCACTCCTCCTCTCCTCCCCCTGCTCACTACGGACGTTCTTCTAATAAAGTGGTATCCTCCCCGAAACGGTCAGCGGTGGCAATGTCAGTACTGTCCCCGTCACGCCTTGCGCATGGTGCTACGGATGACTTGAGAACCATGGGCGAAGAGACTGCGTACCGCTACCATTCAGAACTCTACCGACCAGTTGCCCTTCCTCCCATACGAAAGACCCCTGGTGCTGGCGTCAGTATGTTTACGAAGAAGTCGGAAGAATTGTCAGAACTTCCGGGACTGATGATGCATGTGACGCAATCTAACTCATTGAGTCCATTGCCTAGGATGACACCCCACATGTCTATTTCATCAACGCCAGATGTTCTCGCGCCACAGGCTCGGCTCCTCGCTCCGGTGACAAAGAGCTAAAGTGAACTCCTGCTCTCTACGATCATGAGTTGCGCTATGTACAATTGTTGTCGATCAAAATGAACAACCGGCAACAGTAATTATGTTTTGTCCGAGGGCGGGAACCACATCACCTGGAATCTCTTGTTTTGATGCGCAGAAAGACACCACACAAAAAAGCCCGAAGTTGAAGCTTCTACAATAGTAAGAAAATGAGCAGCGAGATTAGCGAGCAGTACGTGAAATGCTACTGTTGTGAACTTGTTACCGTTCCTTCAGGGCGATGTGTCCCCTCCCCACGCCTCGCGTCAGGGGGAAGTAGTGGCGCACTCACGCAACCCTCTCTGTACAGCCGTCTGAAGTCCATGACGCTTTTCGCCTTTGAGCTAGTTGCCGGTGATTTATTTCCGTTTCTTTTCCAATGCGATGCATGTCAAAGTTATTTTTGCAGAGATTGCGCCGCAGAGATTCTTGGTGAGTTGCGCTTTTGCCCTTCGTGCACCGGAAAGTCAAATGCCATGGCCATTGTCCTTGAGGATCCTGAACTCCGCAAAGACGGAAACATTTGGCGTCATGTTGGTGAAATGTTGAACCGGAATGAGACCATTGATTTCATGCTGGAAAAGGCAGTGGATTCTGAGTTCACTGTTGTCGATGTAGATAGCGACGAGTCTCGAGTGGAGCTCAAGGAAACAACTCTCAACATGCGGGGCTCAGTTCGAACGCTTTCAAAAATCGATTGCCTTGCGAAAGCGCTGGAGCTTCAACCTACTCGCCGCTACTGGGGAACCCTGGCCGCTGCAATGGACTGGAGTGATCACGTGACCATTCATGTTGCACCACCCCCAACCTCCCATTCATTGGTGCAGACGTCATATTCGTTGTCGTGCTTAGATGTCTTCACCATTGCGCTTCATATGGAGCCCTTCAACGCAACCATTTGGTGCAACTTGGCGCTTGCAATGCCGGCAGAAGCTGAAGTGACAATCGGCACACGGCCGTGCTCCAAGCTAGGCTGTTTTAAAATGTCAACGGAGCTCGATCCAAAGAATGAAACCGCTGCACTGAGTTATGCTCTGGCTATGTGGAACGAAACGAATCGATCACGATCATCGTCTGTGTCCAGCGCAGAGCACAACACGACCACGAACACAATGCAAAGCGAAGTCGGCATGTCAGACGACCGCAGGCGTGTGTCGAGGCGAGATGATTTGCCACCTGTGCTGGATCTCCTCCAGACTGCACTGGCTCTCGATAACACCTCCCCCGATGCTTGGTCAGCTGTGGGGACCATCTTGGCCTCATCCTCTGGGTTGATGATTCCGCCCAGTCCTAAAGACATCGACACCGTCCAAAAGTTAATTGATGTGGACTGCACCGGTGGCGTCGATCACATCACGGCCCTGAGGATGGCAGCGACACTTTCCCTGTCTGAAGATGCCATTTTCCAGCTAGGCATGAGCCTCACGTCCCAATCAAAGCTGCGTTCCAAGAATCGTGTTTGCAAGAGCCAAGTGCCTGACGCCTCCAATACGTTCGCTTTGACTCGACAAGCGGTGTTCGAATCTCTTGCTGAGCTTCATGAGATCGATCCAAAGCGATACCCACTGTCCTCTGGCAGGAAAACGTTCGCTATCACTAGCACGTGTCCAAATGCCCCGTCTGTTCTTAAAATGAATGCTCGGTGCCTCATCACGCACACCCTCGATAAGAATTTTCAACCTGGCGTTCAGTCGCATGTGCCCATTGTGCGGCATAGCATGTCGGAACAAGGAACAGAGGCGTGGGAGGCCAACAGTACTGTTGAGGTCAACTTGTGTGCTCCTCTCAGCATTCGCCATAACAACAGGACTTTAGGGGGCACCGACGAGTACATGTACAGTCTTAGGGTAAAAGTTCCTTGCAAGATGGAGACGCCTGGAGACTACCGAGCCTCACAAGTGCCGAAACTGCCTGTGGTCATTGGAGCAGGGAAACAAGGATGTGTGCTGAAGGCGATCATGAAAGATCCAGGAAGCGATGTTGTGTCGTTCATGGCTGTGAAGGTATTTTTGTACATCCCCCAGATACGGCTTGAAGACGATGGCACTCATCAGAGTGGGAAGGGCAGCGACAGCATGCAAGATGTTGACTTCGAAGAACTGATAGAATCCAATGGAGATCTTAAATTTCTTCTCAGCGACTCGCTCTCCCATGTCGTCACAGCGGGGCGGTACGCCGTCGTGGTGGACCTCTCGGATCCCTCGGCGCTAGCGACTAGGAAAGACCCGACTGACAGGTTGTCCCCGTTCCCACCAGGGCGGTTTGCCTCTTTATCTGCGCCCATCCACACCCAGGCGGTACCTCTTTATGACAAATCGATGACAAACGTCACGCCTCGACCATTTCTTGTTCTTGTGTTCATGGACAGGGCTTTGTTCGACCTCGGAGCGAGATGTGGAAATATCAATTACACTCCGCTGCCAAAGGAACTAGTCCCCAAGGTTATGCGACTTGCCTCTTTTCAACTCGACGGGTCAGTGATGGAAAAGATTGCAGGTGCGCCAACGTTCCAGTCTCCTCTAAGATTTATTCTGGAAGGTGAGGCTCGCTACTACATGCGCGAGGTGACGAGGCACCTGAGTCGACTTCATGGAAGCGGTTGTGTTCACAACGACATCAAGCCGGACAATGTGCTCATCTTGCCCAATGGGGATGTGCGGCTTGCAGACTTTGGCGTATCTCGACGGTCTGCGTCATCGTTGTCAAAACGTCTTCGTGACATGAATTGCGATGAGGACAACGGAAAAGGAACGTTCATTGCACCGCAAGAGCCGCATCCGAAGTTTGGAGCTGATGATATTTGGGCACTCGGTCAGACGCTGCGTTACTTGTTGACGTCGAAATTGCCAGGTGAGGATGACAACATCGATCGTCGAAACGATAAGGGTCTGGAAATGATGAACCGTGAAGAGGAGCAAATGACTCGCAACAATTCTGCTGTTGTTTCCGCTGCCTCGTCTACCCGTGCTGACAGCGAAACGTTCCTCAACGACCGGAGTGGCCACTACTACTCGGTCCGCAACGACCTCATCGATGTCACCAAAGAGGCACGAAGAAGCCTCGCTAAGACACGAAGCGTGAAAGTTGAACCTGAATTGTCAGCGGAATGTGTGTCATTTCTAGAAATGTGTTTGTGTCAAAAGTCAGCAGACCGAGCCACCGCGTCCTCATTATTAGCACACCCTTTCTTGACCGATGCGTGATCTTGGAAGGGGGCGCTTCACAATTGTGTGATGACGCCTACTTTTGTCTCAATGGATGAAACGATCGAATGAAAACAAATAACGCCAACAACAAATTTAAAAAAAAAACGTCTCTTATGTCGTGGCAATGTCACCCGAGTGTTAATACTCTCTGTTTGGCACGCGTGCTATTGTTTCAAAAGCATCAGAATCGAACAAAGAGCAGTTTAAGCACTAATCAACAGCGCAAGCCTTGACTGTGATGACGAACCAACCACCAACCTCCTGCTCCTCGCTCGACGAAGGAGGGCAGGATGGAGGTGCAGCACCAGTGCCCACTCCTCCTCCCCCCATGGCGTCAGAGTCAGTTCCACTTGACCCAACGAACACTAGCACGTCGTCCCACACTAGCACGCAACAACAGCGGCAAGAGCCACACCAGTACCCCACGCCTACGCAAGGCATCATCAATCAGGGATGCACTTGCTATCTCAACAGCCTCCTGCAACTTCTGTTTCATCTCGGATACTTCCGCTCCGCTGTGTATCGCATGACGTGCCGTGCCGAGGAAGACCAACCTATTCCGCAAGCACTCCAGTCGTTGTTCTTCCAGATGCAAGAACGACTCACGGCGCCAACCACGAGGGGGTTGACAGATGCATTCGGTTGGGATGAACGTGAGGTCTTTACTCAGCACGATATCCAAGAGCTCGCAGCACTCCTGCGTGACTGCTTGGAAAACCGAATGCGTGGCACCCCCAGCGAGGGAGCCATCAATCGAATGTTTGAGGGTGTTGGGGAGCAGGTTGTCCAGACACTCGATGGCTCATACACCAGTCGCTCCAAAGATACATTCTTTGATATCCACTTGCCAATCCAAGGTTTCCCCAACATCACCGAAAGTCTGCGGAGTTTGACGGTGAAGGACCAACTTGTGGGAGACAACAAATATAAAGTGGAGCAGGAGGGTCAACCAGCGGTCTACAAAGACGCAGAGAAGGGTTACCGCTTCGTGAAATTTCCACCAGTCATCTTCTTTCACATGAAGCGTTTTGAGATGGACTTGATGTCACCAACGTTGGAGATGAAAAAAATCAACAGCTCCTTCGAGTTTCAAGAGGAAATTGACCTTCGAGAATTTGAAGACGCTGATGCAACAACAACCATTCCATCGAAACAACAGTCCACCTCCGCCTCTGCGGACGACTTCGATCGCGATTCGCAGGCTGTCTATGACTTGACAGGAGTGATTGTACACCGCGGTACTGCCCGAAGTGGCCACTACTACTGCTACATCCGTCACTTTGACACCGAGCAAGGCCGCTTTACGCATTGGCTTGAGTACGACGACGATAACGTTCGAGTCGTTGATAGTTATGCTGCGATAGAAGGCAACTTTGGAGGCATGCGGACAAGCACTGTACACGGCCGTCCTCACACGTTCATGAGCACGAATAACGCGTACATCCTCAGTTACGTTCGCCGTGCTGATCGAGGGGTCGTCTTAGCACCCAGCCCTACAGATATTATTCCAGAAAGTGTGAAGCAGGAACTTCGACGAGTGATGGAGGCGGACGAGAAACGCTCCATGATCGAAAAGGTGCGACGATCGCAAGTCCGCGTTGTCTTAGCCACCGATGAGGCAATCAATCGGTGCGTGCAAGAGAACATTGTCGATCTCCTTCCTCGGGAAGAGCGTCTTCAACAAAACTTCTGCAAGTATGTGGACGTGAAGAAAACGGATACCTTCGCAAGCATGTACATCTCGATTGCTGAAGCGTTGGGGTCATCCAAGTACCCCCACGATCGAATCCGAATCTGGAAGTGGCAAAGTCACGGACACGAGAAGTCGAACTTCCGGCCAACTGCTCCGCAGAAGACTTTTGACGAATGCTCTGCTGATGTGATTATCGGCCCTGCTCTCCTGACGCAGGCGACGCTAGAACGAGACGTCAGTTCCACTGTGATGCTTTACGTGGAGCGCTTCCAACCAAACTACGACTCGCAACGATGGATCTCATTGTTGACGTCTCATCGCGCAGTGCGGGTGTTTGTCAAGGCATGCGCTCCTCGTGACCGCACAATGATATTCTTAGCACCGCTTGATCTAGTGAAAGATCAAACATTGACGCAATACCTTGGTCAGTTCGCTGCGTTGCTCGGCGTCGAGCTCGCAGCATTGGAAAATAACAGGATTGCGATTGCGATCGAGGGTAACCGCTCCGTCACGTCACGTATGCTCGACCTACGCCAGCAAATCGCCTATTTGGGCCTTGCTACTGGAGATATTATTGTCCTACAATACCTTCCCATGAGTCCGGTCTATCGTTGCCTCACCGCAGTGGAAATCATTCATGAAGCCCGAGAGACGTTGAAGATTCAAATCCGAGAGAAGGCGAACCCTTCCAACATCTTAGGAGAGCTGAAAGCACTGTGTTCATGGGACTATGAGTCTGTATGCGATGGGATCGCCAAGATGCTGCAGCAGCGCAACAGCGGTAGAGCCTTTTGTGCTGACCACATACAACTTTTCCGTAACACCGATTACATGAACCCGTCGCCGATGGAGCAAGCAATTCGTCCAAACTCTAACCCAACTGCTCTGGACATGTGCTCGGGTGGCCATACAAGCTACTTGTTTTACGAAGTGTTGGAGGTCCCACGCACAGGCATTGAGACGATCAACGTGCGACTATTTGATCGTGATGGGCGTGCGGTCGTTAAGGATGTTGTCATCTCAACAACGGTACCTGTACTGCTATCGAAGCTGGTGGCCGAGGTCATAGATGCGCCTTCCGTCACACCAGCAAAGAAGCCGTCGCCTCCAGTTGCATCGCCGTCTGCAACGGCAACCGCTGAAACTGCCGAAGGTCCAACGGCGCCGGATACAAATGCTGAGGCTCAGAAGAATCACACATCACTAGCAGTTGCTGAGACTCCTCCGTCAGATCATTATATCGTTCAATTTGTTTTCGAAGAATTTCACCGACCCTCTCGACTTCCTATTGATGTACCGATGGACAGCAGCAACACTCAGTCGCCGCCCTCTTTGTCGAGGGTGCTGTGCCCAGGGGAATGGATCTACGTGTATCCCGGCGCACCACCACGGATAGGAGGAGGCCGCCCAAAGAACTGGGTGGAACGGTCAAGTGATTCCGATGAAGAGGGGAGTCCTACAATGCCTGTGTCATCATCGACCCGTAACGTTGATTCACCATCGCAGCATCCTTGCATCCGTGTCCCAGTCACTCAAGGGGAGTATATGGGAGCATATTGTTACTCCTCAAACTTTGGTTTTCCCTCATATGTTGACATTGATCCGAGTCACACGACGATTCAAGAGGTGTTCGATGCAGTCACTGCTCACTACGGGATTGATGGAAACAGTAACGAGATCATGGAGCACCCGCTGATGTTGTGTGTGGACAAGAGCGTTGCGGAAGCAGACCATTTACAAACCGAAAGAGACGTTGAGACGTTCTTTTACCAATCCAAACATTATCGGTTTACAAACGTGAACGAAAAGATATTCCCGTTCTTGCAGCACAATAAAGAAGGGTATTACGTGTACCTGAATCGCAAGAAGCCGAAGGAGAAGCCGGGGTCACGGTACGTGGCCACGAATGATCCCAAGTTGGTCATCGAAAAGCGCAAGCAACCTGCTTGATGAAATCATTGATGAAATTCCTTTTGCAATGGAATGTGTGAGTTGTCAAATTGAAAAAAGAAACACGAAGTACGTGAATGAAGGGCAAATCGAAAGCCGCTGTCGCAACGAATGAGGGCAAGGCCACAACTGTCAGTTCAATCAACAACAAAAAAAAAAAGCGACAACAAATTGAAGATTAAGAAACACTTGCCAAGAAACAAATTGCACTTTCTGCAGATTCGCAGAGCACAAGTAATGAACGAGTATTGAACATTTTAGCTATCGACACGCGTTTCGTATCTTGCTTGCAACGCGCATCGCTACTCGAACGACACGGAGTTTTTTGTTGCTTGCTGTGAACTTCTCGCGTCCCGATGAACTTCAAGCTACTTCAGAGAAGATTTCTCGCAAAAATAAAGAAGAATAATTTGCAAGGATGGCGCACAAGTACAAGAAGCTCTCCCCTATTGATCACGTTCTCCTTCGGCCGGAGATGTACGTTGGCAGCGTGGAAAGTCAGCCGATTCAGCTATTTCTACTTGATGATCAGCACAGCAAGGTGGAATGGACCACTGCCGATCTCAATCACGGGTTGCTAAAGATTTTTGATGAAATTGTTCTCAATGCTGCAGACAACATTCATAACAGCAAACGCAACCCGATGACTTTCATCAACGTGACGATCGATGAGACTACCGGTCAAATTACCGTCGAAAATGATGGTGCTGGAATTCCGCTCGTGAAAAGCAAAGATCACAAGCTTTTGATTCCAGAAATGATCTTTGGCCACTTGCTGACCAGCTCCAACTACGACAATGACCCGGATAGCATGAGTGCCGGTCGACATGGCTATGGTGCAAAATTGACGAACATCATGTCGCAAGAGTTTATTGTCTACTGCCGCACTGCTGACAAGGAAGTCACGATCCGATGGACGGACCACATGCGATCCATCGACGATTACCAGGTGCAACCGACGAATGAGGCGGGTAACCTCACCAAGATCACCTTCACTCCTGACTTTAGCGTATTCGGTGTGACCAAGTTGACAAAGGACATGTATCGGATCCTGCACAAGCGAATTTTAGACCTTGCAGCTGCGTTTCCGTCGGTGACGGTGAGCTTTAACGGCACCGCCCTTGATGTGGGTTCCTTTGCGTCGTACGTGAAGCTGTTCGAAGCTCCTGCTTCTTCGTTTTCCGCACCAACAGCTCCCGTGGTGGCGGATGGGGACGCAGCGCCTCCGCCAGCGGAGTTGAACAAGCCCTTCCTTTTCGAAGTGAAGCACTTGCGACTAGCGTTCATCCCCCAACCTCAGGCAAGCGTCTCGCGTCGCACCTTTGCCGTCGTCAACGGTGTGGTGACATACTCGGGTGGAACCCACGTGCAAGCTGCTCAGCAAATCCTCACAGATGCGGTTGACGCTCTCGTTGCACAGAAGAAAGAAGGTATCATCGTCACTGTTAACACATTCCTACGATACTTCACCACGGTTGTGTTCTTGGAAACCACACAACCTAAATTTGACTCGCAAAGTAAAGTTCGTTTGGTCTCGAAGGTGAAGTTCCCTCGTTTCCCCACCGGCCAGCTCGTGGAGCATCTCGCCACGATGACGTTCCTCTCAGACGCCTCCAAAGGCCAAATGGACGTCTTGAACAAAGAACTTAATGCATTGATCCAAGTCCCTGGTAAGCGGCGACCTATGATTTCGACCCTTACCAAATTAGTTGACGCTGCGTCTGCTGGAGGGTCTGGAAGTGAAATTCGTACGCTGATTGTCACGGAGGGTGACTCAGCGAAAGCTCTGGCGCTCAACTCGTTATCGAACGAGCAACGCAAATACTTTGGTGTGTTTCCTTTGCGTGGCAAGCTGCTCAATGTGAGAAACAATAACCTTGCTCGACTCAAGAAGTGCAAGGAGCTCTGTGATCTCTTTGCTGCGCTCGGCATCGAGATTGGGCGGCGCTACACGTCGACAGAGTCACTGCGGTATCAACGGCTCTTGGTCATGACAGATCAAGATGCTGACGGCACACATATCAAAGGTTTGCTGATCAGTGCCTTTGAAAGCCTGTGGCCTTCCCTTCTGCAACACAATCTTGGGTTCATCAGCATCTTCAGCACACCGTTGATTCGTGCTACCACTCGTGGTGGCGATGTCCACTCCTTCTATAACGTGCAGGAGTTTGTTGCTTGGAAGCACGACAATGCCCGATTGGCGTCTGAGTGCTTTATCAAGTATTACAAAGGTCTGGGAACCAGCACCACTACCGAGGGAAAGGAGTACTTTAAGCAGATGGAGCAACATTTGATGCCGCTGCAGGTGACACCATCGGACTCACAAGTGCTGGACAATGTATTTGACTCTGATGAAGTGCAGTGGCGAAAGGAATGGCTTTCCGCAGCCCCAGCGGTGGAGGAAGCTACCCTTGATCGCAGGCAGAAAATGCTCACTATCCCCACATTTGTTGACAAGGAACTGATTCACTTTGCTAACGCTGGCAACCTTCGCGCACTGCCCAGCGCCGTTGACGGTCTCAAGCCCAGCCAACGCAAGATTTTGTGGTCGTGCTTCCGTCGTGGTAACGCGAACGAGTCGCTCAAGGTATCGCAGTTATCGGGCTACATCTCTGAAGTCTCTGCGTTCCACCATGGAGAGATGTCACTGCAACAAACGATCATCAAGATGGCTCAAGATTACGTCGGTTCTAACAATATCAACCTCTTGGAGCCGGAAGGTCAGTTCGGCTCCCGACAGCACTTGGGCTCTGACCACGCAGCAGCGCGGTATATCTTCACAAAGCTGTCGCCTCTTGCTCGGTTGATTTTCCCGAAAGAGGATGATGAACTCCTTCAGTTTGTCGAGGATGAGGGGAAGTATGTAGAGCCTAGGTTCTACGTCCCGATCATCCCGATGCTCCTTGTCAACGGTTCCGTCGGTATTGGATTTGGGTTCGCGTGCACCGTGCAGATGCATCACCCCTTGGACGTGGTCACTGTCGTGCGGCGCATGATGCGGAAAAACACTCCCACACAAGCACTCGAAGGGCTTCGTCCGTGGGCCGTCGGCTACAGCGGCTCCGTTGTGCAGAAGACGACTGTCGATGAGGAGGGACGTGAGGTCGTCAGCACCACCCACGTCGCTATGGGTCGGTTTACCACACGCAAGGTGAAGGGATTTCCTGTTGTTCGTGTAGAAGAACTGCCGTGGGACAGAGCGATTGAACAACTACGTGGACGAGTTGCGAAGCTGGCGGAAGAATCAAAGGTTCTGCGAATTGCAGATTACTCTGGTGCCAATCACGTCGACAGCGACGTCGTGCTAGCAGCAGATTCCTTCGCAAGCCCACGTGAGATCGAGAAGGACTTCCTCCTCACCTCAAATGTTGCCAACAACGCAGCCGTCTACAACCCAGAGATGGTCCTATCTCCGCTTGGAGAATCCGTCGAGAGCATTGTTCAATGGCACTACGAGCAGCGACTTGCCATGTACACCAAGAGGAAGGAACGACAGTTGCTCCTTCTGAACACGCAACTCAAGAAGCTGAAGTCTACGTTAACGTTTACAGAGACGCTGCGCTCAGGCGACCTCGACTTCCGAAAGATGGCCGATGAGAATGCTCTTGTCAAACTCTGCAGTGAGCTGAAACTTCATCGAGAAAATGACAGTTTCGACTACCTCACGCGTCGCCCGGTGACGTACTTCACGAACAACAACGTTGAGAAGCTCAAGCGTGACATAGAACACTGCAAAAGCAGTATCAAGTCTCTGGAAAGCAAGTCCGAAGTGGAGCTTTGGGAGACTGACTTAGCTGCGTTTGAAAAAGCGTTCACTGCTCATGAAGATGCGCTGCTGCTTCGAATCGAAGCTGACCGTCGACCAGTGTTCACCGCGCCAGAAGTGGACAATCTATCTCAGCAACGAAGCAACGAAAAATGGAAGTTCTTTCGCCGCAAGAAGGGTGGATCATCATCGTCGTCTTCCGGAGGTGCAGGTGGTGGTGCTGGGGAGATGGTGGTGCGTGAATTCGTCCCGCCGCCCCTTCCGAACCAACCGCCAGCAGCAGCAGCGAAGGCACAAGCGAAGGCACAAGTTGCCAAATTTGTAGGAGGTGTACTCGCGATGGTTGCAACTCGACTTCAAGTCGGTGTTGTTGGCCGCTTGTTGCTTCACTAGAGTGAGAAGCGTGGATGATATCGCGTGTTGTGTCTCCCTCCATACGTGTGGCTCGTGGGTGTGTGGAGGCGGAATGACCGCAACACATAAACGTTCACAAATCTTATAGATCTGTCGGTTGTCACAAACATGAACTACTTGCGTTCCACTGTGACGTTATCTAACAAAAACAAGATTTCAATTCGATACACAAGCTGGAATTTTCCTATCATTGGAGAGTTTTTTCTTCCCTCATTTCCTTGATTATTTAATATCAGATAGTCAGCATGGTGACGTTAGGAACCCATGAGGCCGCCGTGGCTGCTATCTGTGTCATCAGTGGTGTGCTGCTTTACCTTGCCGAAGGTAGCAGTACCACAGACAATGGCGTGACTCCCTGCCCACATGGTGCGGCAATGTGCGCTGAGGGAAATCGAGAAGCGGCAGCTGCGCTGTGCCCTTACATGGCGTCAAAGCGCGCAGCCAGCGCAGTGGCGAGCAACAGATGGCTTTTTTGTGCAGTGGCGGTAGCCACAGTGGCTGCTGGAGCGCTGTACTTCAGGAGGTTGAAGCAGTGAAATCAGTTGTTATGCCTTTGATGACGAGGTAGCCCCACATAAGTGAGGAGAAAGTTATGACAAATTGTGAAGAATGTTGTATACCCTGTGGCACTGTTACAAGAGTGAGGTGAGAGTTTTGGTTTCAGCATTCGCCACAGCACTTTACTTTTGCTCATCTTGTTGAGACTTCTCATAGGGACGAGGATAGATTGCTTCGCAAAACAAAAGGCGAAAAAAAAAATTTGACTCCTCACACTTGTGATGATACGGCTGCCCAACAGTGGTGTGATTTGGTACCGGTCCGGCCCCAACGACGCGTTTCGCAAACATGTTGCTTCACTAGACAATTCAAAGTTAATCCTTCAGCCCACGTCCAACAAACTATTCAGGAGTAAGGTCACCATTGACACGAAGACACACTTCATTCAAATCATTCCGGCGGCACGTGTGACAGGCGCTCGTGGCAGATCAAGTTCTCCCTCTGGAGCTCTTCGAAAAGATCAATCCTTAAGCTCAGCGGGAGGCGTGGAGTCCCCACGAAAGACCGATGAGGAACGCTTCCAAACCGCCGACGCGTACTTATCCTTGTGCCCTCGTAGCGAAGGCGCTGAAAGCACTTCGAAGCGTATTGTCCTTCGAACACGCGATCTCACTGAGTCCATGATATGGCAAAGCATTTTGCTGCAGGCGTCAGGAAACACAATCCAACAAGTTGGCGAGACGTATCCGTGGGGCAACCCAATTGAAGAGGCGCGTCATAAGGCAGAAAATACGCGAGCTGAAAAAGACGTAAAGCCCGAGACGAGTACCGCTGCAGGGACTGAAACCGTTGCGACAGAAGAAGCCGCAAACGCAGAGCACACGACGTCGTCTTCCGCATCTTCGGAGGAAGGCAGT
>CYKH01001851.1:68429-78809 GCA_001460835.1 Bodo saltans
CTATTCGACCAAAATGACCAGAGGACATTTGGCACCTGTAAATCTGCAATTCAGCGGAATGGTGTGCCGATTTCCGTTGTCAAGTCGACTACTACATCTGGAGAAGTTGATGCCAACATCATCACAGGTAGCAGCAGTGAACCTATTGTATCGCCACAACTCGCTATCGCTCATTTTGACATGACATCGTTGCGAGTCTTGCTGCCTGGGGAAAGATCCTTGGTGGTTCCCTACCGCACGATCAAGTCAGTACTTGCGGAAGATGATTTTGATCCTCCCGGTCACTCCTCCTCCCACCCATTGGACGGTAGCGGTGGACCGTCAACAACCCCAACCACGAACGAAGAGTCTCTGTCCGCCACATCGTCAGGCCCCAGAGGCTTCTCATCCTCTGCACGTCTTCTTCGCAGGTTGTCGCCGACACCATCCAACACATCGCTGGTGGCGGAAAGTGTAGCGAAAGCGCTCGAACTGAACTCACCCCTCAGTGAGGGGCTTTCCTTGGATGCCAATGCGTCGCTAGCACTGGTCATTCCACCGCCGGAAACTGTGTCCGTTGCACCAAGCAAGTTCCTCATGCACATACACCATGCACCTCAGGATGCGTATGCAGAGGTCATGCATCAATACCGACGAGGTCCTATTCATCAAACTCTGCGATCCATTACCATCGGCTTTGAGCTGGCGCTAGAGCGGAAAGCCGCTATGATGATCTTGTCAGAAAAACAACAGCGCCATGCAGTGGAATCGTTAAAAGAAGAAACGGGAGGTAGTGATGACTTGGTGACGCCAATCGACAAAAGCGGTGAGGCGTCCCCCAACACGCCAATGGACAGCTCCAAGTTGAATTTCAGTGATTATTTGATGATGAGGTCGTCGCCCCACCGAGGCACCACCACCACCCCTAACGACGGCTCCAGCAACAACAGCGGTGATCCCTCGACTCGCGTGTTCCTTGGCGCATTCCAGAACACCCATAATCAGCACATTACTGGCCGCAGCGCCGCAGCGTCGAACAGAGCATTGATGCAATATGCGCTCTCCCACAGCATTATCGCCTCGACGGATGTGGAGATCGACGCCAATCACAGCCATGCATGCGTCCGTTCAACCATCGATAACCTTGTGCTTGACTGTTTACAAAACGACATGGTGCAGCTGTACATGCAGTCGGCGCGACGAACGTTTTAGTGTAAGCGCGGATGTTCGCTTCAGAAATAAAAAAATGTGTAGGTAGGGGGGTGGGGGGTGTTTCCCCATTTGTACAACTTTATCTCGATCGAGAATGGTTCACTGTTTTTTTTTTCCTCTCTGAACTATGTTCCAGATTATTTCAGTGCTGGCTCATTTTCCCTGGCTCATTTTTTCCCCCGACGAGAGTGTGAAGATGGAAGACCCCAACAAGCACCATATGGTGTCGCTATTTGCGATGTACGACAGCAAAGACTCTAGCAACGACGTCATTCTCGATCAAGCTGTGTTCTGTTTGAGAAAGTGCCACGATGCCATTACAGCGTTTACGGCCAATTTTCGGTTTCTCGAAGCGCATCGCCAGTTTCAACACTGCGAGGATATTTTGAAGGAGCGTATCTCAGAAAGGAAAGTCATTTCACTTCTGGGAGATCGCAATCCTGATCGAGATGTATTTGCCCAACTGGAAGCTAGAACGTTTCTTCTGCAAAGAAAATTTGAAGCAAAGAGGACTGCGCCTCAACAAAGTGGTAACGAGCTTTCACCGCTGCGCGAGAGGATCGGGCCTGCACCCTCACCCGCCCATGGTGGTGGGGGACTTTTGATGCACAAGCAAGTTCAACGGCGTCTTTACGCTGCATCTGGAGGACGTTGGCAAGCATCGCCTCCACGGCTCGAGATGGACGACGATGCTACAACGTGGTCGTCACGATCAAAGCTTCCCGCAAAGTCTGAATCACTTCCCCTAGCGGATGATACTGTGTCCACAGTGGTACATGACATTGTGAAGGTCGATGCAGATAGTCGTGCATTTCTTGCAGGATCACGAGAACATGCAGAAGAAATGTGTCTAGGGCCTGCCCCACCAACTGTCGTCAAGCCGGATTGGCGGCAACGCAGTCAAGCTCATGTGCAACGCTCGCTTGCAGTGTTACAAAGTGCACAGGAAGCAATTTTTTCCATGAGGCATAGACAAGAGGAGCTTACCGGCAAACGTGATACCAGTATGCAATCATCGATTATGAGTGTTCAAGAGGCACAAGAGCGTGCTAGAACTCGTCTCTCCCCAGAAACGAAACGAAAAGATATTCGACCACCGCCGCTGCCGAAGATTGGCGAAGGTGCAGCCTCGCAGCGACGAGCGTCTCGCATGGCGGAGCGCCAAGCGGAGCTCGTCAAAGCTGAACAAGATCTCACCCGCCGGTTGGAAAAGAACGCCGAGAAAGCGAAGAAAAGAAGTCCTCGCACAACAGAGCGAAATAGTCCAACTGCAACCAGTGAAGGCGCATCATTTGCCGGTGTTGTTCTTCGTGAGCTTTCAAACGTTATCAGGGCTCGCGGCTCGCAAGACGTCATCGGCGCGGATGAAAGTTTGAGTCATGACGCAACAGCCCCCCACACAAGAGAGCCTCTTTTGCCACCTCGCGGTCCGTTAAGGCTCATCGAACCTGATCACAAGCTTTTTCAGCTGTTTGCAGACCAATCAGATACGGACGAAGTTAGCGCAGCCACTCAACATGATGCGCCTTTTACTGAAGGTGAGGGCAACCTCAGTAACATCAACACAATGAGAGCGCGCCGCCTCAAGGAGTCGCAACATTTAGTATCGGACGGTGTTCGTTCTCGGCTCGTGGAGCGTGTTGAATCTCTTGCCGCGGCGGGAAAGCTAGATTCCCCAGTACCAGCTCTCAAAATGGGTGGCGAGGAGATTGAGCGAATTCTCTCGAGTGAGACGGCACAATCGCTAGTTTACCGCCAGAGCACATACTTTCCGTCACTGATCGAGCCAGAGGTTGCTTACTCTATTCCATGTTGGCCTGACCTAAAGAGGCTGAGGAAAGTGCCTGATTGGACTCGTTTACGTGGTCGGGAGTTGATGACAAATCTTGAGTTATCCGTCTCCACTCTGCGACTTCAATGCTGGTGGAGAGCGCGCCTCGCACTGCGCGAGTGCAAAGCCCGAGCCGGCTTTGTGTACACCCACGTGACGCGCCACCATCAGGAGCTCGACGCTGTGGACAAAATTACGCGATGCTTTCGTGTTGCAGTAGCGAAGCGGCGAGTGGAAACGATTCGTCGTCGTGTGGCACACGTGAATGACCAACGTGTTGACTTGGAGCTCAATCGTGGTGTGTTCTTAGAGCCTCATAGTCTTGCAGCTGCTGCGCGTCGCACGTCATCACTGGACACCACTGCTAACAATGCGGGCACCACAACCGCGTCACCGTACGTGGGTGTGCTCCTCTCCGCCGAGGGTGGCGATGATGTTGCGGGCTTCAGGCACTCGCGGTATTCCAATGTGTCCCCGATGCAAAAGCGCCGCTTCAGAAATCGTCGAAGTTCTCGAGCCCAAACCATTTGGTTGCACGACGATGAAGTCATCCGTCCTTTTATGAACCCGTTTCCCCACATTCACCCTCACCATGACGTCCTCCGGTCTGTTCAACGTCGCGTGGCCGCACGCACGATCATGGTGTGGATTCGTGGCTACATGTTCAGGTGCTTAGAAGAGCTTCAACAGATCTCGGATCGTTGCATGCATCATATTCTCACCGGGGAGTACATACCACATACTCGGGGGACGGACGACGATGACGATGGATGGGGATCCTACCACCAAGGAGACGACGATGCGGGGGGTGAAGGATTCTCTGCGGATCCTTTTGCAGGTGACGGTCTGTTGGCGAAGTACTCCGGTGACGTCATGGCACGCATCGAGAAGCGCTGGAACGGTGAGGGGGAGGAGGTCACCGATTTTATGCAACTCAAGCACGTCAAATTATCTGTTCTCGAAGCTGAGCGAAAGCAGCAAGAGATCACTGTGGCACGAGAGCACGAAGCTAATCTCGAGAAGAAGCGACGAGCTGCTGAGGTGGAGATTCTTGAGCTACAAACGAGAAATGAATCCATTGCTATGATGCAGCGCGTTGGTCGGGGATACCGTCGCCGTGCAGCACTGCACCGCATGCACAGCTCCCACCAATCTGATAAGGGTCGCATTCAGCAACAACTGGGGGCACTTCGAGTCGAAAAGATGAGTCTGTCTCTCAGCGCTGGTGGGACCTATCTTCCTTCACCCGCAAATCACCGTGAATCTCCGAAGAGTACTGTCACCGGAGCACGCGTAGACTCCGCAATTATGGAACTCATCTCCAAGCGCAACCCTGACCTGCTACCCGAGAGACGCGAGGAGGTCAAGCGGCAGCGCATCCGCAACGCCATCGCAATCCAACGCTTCTGTCGTGCGGCGGGAAGCGTCCTGCGAGTGCGCAACAGGGCCATCACAAAATATGCGTGCACGATTCAACGCTGGTGGCGCAGTGTCCTCCGTCGGTATGGGCTGTCGAGAGACGTGGAGGTGGACCTTCGTTTGGACTATGTCGAGGAGGAGTATCCTTGAATAGGGGTCTCACGGAGGATGAGGGAAGTTCATCAAGTAGCGTAGTGTTGTATTGTACAGAGTTGAGCACGGGTTTTTCGCGAAAACGCGTGCAAAATCAGATGTGTATCCTATAGTACCATTTTACACTTCAAAACATACCGACCCCCGCTCATCAATCATTCCATCGTGATTTCATGTTGTATTTTATTTTATTTTTGTCGTTGAGTAGGTGTGGCAATGGAAAGTCCGGATGTGTTGTTAGACATGATCGGAAGGTTTGCCCAGGACAAACGTGGTGATCATTCTCTCTCAAAACGGTCCACTATGATCACAAGCAGTTCCCAACGAACACCAACGCAAACACGGCAATCCAGCGTCAATACTCCTGCAGCAAGCGCTGCGCCAGATGCGTTTGCACGAAGTCCTCCGATTGACGTTTACATTGCTTCCAACGATGATGAACATCGACTGGAGCAGCAATCCTTTTTAGAGGACGAGGACACTTTTGATCCCCTTTCAGTAGTTGCAGCAACAAGAAGCCGACATGCCTTGGCTCCCCGTCGGTTGACAGGGGAAGAACTTCTTCGCCAACGTTGGGGCCTGGCTCCTCGAACGGCTCCAAGTCTTCACTCTCACCAAGGTCCTGATGATGAGCTCACACCGCCGCCAAAACGTGAAGATCCTAGTGTTGGGTTTCATTCCACGATCGAGGCTGTGCGAGCGGCCATGAGTGATGTCCGATCAAGGCCTTCTGTTCGTCAAATTCTAAACGGCAATGCTACCCTTGCCTCGTGGAACGTGAATCTCCCTTCATCGTCAGAAAGCGATCTCAAAGTCACTTCTGCTGTTGCATCATCAGCTCCGGCCTCCACAGTCCGAGCATCTGTACGTGATGGTGCGGACAGAATGTACCTACGCACACTCAAGGACCTCCACGTGGATGATATGTTCTACGCCATTCGTGAAAAAGAACTGGCAAGCGAAGCAACCGGTGTCCGGTTGCACGAGTCTGACCTTGCTCTTTTGCCCATGTCAGTCATTCGCTATCGGATGCGCTGCGCAGCTCTCTGGCGGCGACGTGGACATGGCACGGCTGGGCGCCATGGGGCGTCGTCGCAGCCACTCACGTTTCCAACACCGCCTAGCATTGTAAACTCCCAAAAGAGTGTATCGTCGCTGGTTCCGACGTCACGTGCCTCCTCTAGAAGCGCAAGCATGAAAGTCGTCACAGCTGGTGAGGCTTCTTCTAGTTAAACGTTTTTGGGAGTCTCTTCTTATTCGTCGTTGAATCAATTTTGATGTGTTTTTTTTTCCATATCGTTCGCCATCAACAGTTTTGCTGTTACTCTTGTACATTGTTCATTCTTCGATGGTATTTTCGATGAATTCGTCCCCGATCTGGTCGGTGTGCCTCGTGAAATGTTGATCTTCATTTTTTTTTTTTTCTTACTGTGTGTGTCCACAGATGCTCCTTGACACTTAAAAGAGTGCAGCAGTCATTGTCGATTCACCTCGTGTGCCTTTGCCTGCGCACTTCAACGCATTTTCTCCAACCGTAAGGTTCGTCCATCCACTTCACGCGCGAAGTCCGTTAAGAAGGCATTCAGCAATCGGAAAATGGGGAGTTTTCGACGAAGCGGACTTCTTAAGAACGTTCCTTCACCATACAGAACTGAGGGAGGGCACGTTCCTATTTACTCTGTTGCGCACGGACGCATCCAAAAGCGCAACTGGATCTTTCGCAACGCTAGTTGGTGCGATTTGTGCAAAGAACCAGTTGCGTTGTGGGTGAACCACCACGGAAGGAAAGATCATGCCCTCCTTGACCTTCACTATTCTCAAATGGTTGAATGGCCGCGGCGATGGCGTGCTGAAGATATCCTTCACACATTCCTGAGTCAGCTGAAAGTCCCGATCGATCGCTATCAAGCTCAGTACTCGCATCATGATCGGGAGAGACGAAATGAAATCTACAGCATGATTGTGAAGCTGGAGGCGGAGGGAGTGCTCTTCTTAGGAGAACCCCGCCAATCGTTCTTGTTCAGAATGCAAGGAGGGTTGCGTGGCATGGATCATCAAGGTGCGCTCGTATTGCATGAGTTCATCCTTGGTCCGTTTATGCGGTTGTACCCCGAGGGCGGTATTCAGGACTTTTCTAACCTTGTTGACTTTGTCACGTGCTCCTACAATATGGAGACGGTCTACGACTTGTGTGGATTTTATTCGATTGACAGGTCTGGAAGGGACATGAAACCTTCCTCACCTGCAGCGATGGGCCTCGGTGGCATTGCGTCGTCAAGCTCTGCCACAACAGGCTTTCAATCCACTCCCGCCACCTCGTCCACACAAGCAGCACCTGCAACTGCGACGGAAATCGCAAAAGCTGAGCAAGAGGAAGAAGATGCGTTTTCTCGAAAAGCAGTATTTGTGCGGCAACTGTTGGGGCAGCTGCGCTGGGTGCTGGACGATGACCGGGAACACCCAACTGGGAAGGTGTTTGCTCCTCACATTGTGGTCCTTAGTGAAATTTTGATCAAGGCGTTGGTTGCCGAAATCATTGCAGTTCGCATTTGCGAGTATGTTGTTCGTGTTGAACCCGTTTGGCGTGATTTTGGATTTGAGCGCAAAGCGTTGGCAAAGGACACTAACAAGGAGCTAAAAAGACCAACCGTAACACCACCGCCTGGTGTTCGCTTCTTTTATCGCCACATGTCTGAGAAGCACGATGATCTTTACGATGCTGGCGCTGTTGTGAGGCCTCCGCCAAAAGATTGGTGAGTACGATGAAAACATTCCTCTCTGCTTGTCCCCCAACCAACCCCTGTTTTTCCTTGGATGTGAAGGTGTGTTTTTCTTTTTTTCTTTCTCAGTGAGTGTGGCCAGATCTGTTTAAAGAGAAAATATGCGTTGCTTTACAAGCAGACTTGCTGGTGCGGCTTCTCCAGCTGCTTGCGGTCTTTCTGCAATGTCGCCGCATTTGCAGTGCGCTCAACGCCGCTGTACAACTCCCATCTCGCCTGAAACGTTGCTGGCGCAATCATCGCATCAGAGATTGCCCAGGAGACGTGTGGTTCCTTGGGCGATAGGGAAACCGACTGTTCCCGTCACCAGTGCCCCTCCAGTACCCCCTCAATCAACGACGTCATCAACGAACGAAGCGCCTCAGCATCCCCACCATCCGCATTCTGACGACTTTTTATTGCCTCCCCTCGAGGAATATTTGTCGATTCAAGCCCAGCGCAACGAGTCCATTCGGCAGAGGTTGAAAGAGTGTCTTGGACCAGAGTTCGGAAGCAGCAAACCCGTCGCCCATCAAAGCATTATCGGCTCGTCCACATCGTCATCGGAGCCCCTCGATGAGCACACCACAGAGCTGCTGAGAAATGTGAGCGGTAAGCTCGTGGTGCGAGAGCATGTGACGGAAACAGGCATCAACTGGTGGGATATTACTGCCCACCCTACCGCTGCACTTGAAGAGTATCGAGGGAGCATCGCATCTGTTCTCGTGGGACTTGGTGCCCATGAGACCCTCGTAGAGGCCACACTTGAAACCGTGCTCCTTCCCCAAACCACTAACGTAGAGGGGTGTCAGTGCCTCGTGGTACGTTGTGCCGCTGAGGATACATCGTTCGATATGGATAGCATCCAAGAGCTCACAAACCGTCTGACGATCCTCGTCTTCAGAGCTCAGAAGCGTGTGGTGACGGTTCATCGCACGCACATGCTGAGTGCCTCTCAACTTATGAAGAAGTGGAACGAAGAACAACAACCAGATGGGATCGCGTCATCTCTTGAGAATCTTGTCCTTCATTTTGTGAAAGAGACGTGCAGGTCGTTTCATCGCGCATTAGCAAAGTCAATTGTTGAGTTCGATAATTATGAAGCAAAGCTGTTTGCTCCGGAAAGAAAACGATCGTCCATGGCTCGGCAGATTTATCACATCAAACGGCGTGCCTCGGTGTACTCTCGAATCTTAGTGCTCACGCAAGATGCCTTCTCTCACTTGATTGCAGGCATGGGCATCCCGTCCCAAAATGTGTATGTTCAGGATGTCATGCAAGACATGACCCATGTGAGGTCGTTGTCCGATGAACTGAACGACAACGCCAACGCGGTATTACAATTGCTGTTCCAGTTGTCCTCGTATCAACTCAATGAACTGATGAGAGTGCTGACGATGTTCAGCGCATTTTTCATCCCATTGAGTTTTATTGCATCTGTGTACGGCATGAATTTTGAACACCTTCCCGGAATGGCAGATCCCAACGGTCATTTATACTGCCTCAGCTTTATGCTGTGCGTTGGTGTGACGATTGTGTTGTGGTTCAAGGTCAAGAAGTTCTGGTAGTCCTTCCAAAAGACTTTTGATCGCCTTCAAAAGACTCTTCATCTATGCATCTTTCACTCAAATTTACGCGCTGCTTTTCCCCCTTTTTGAGTGATAGATTTATTTTGTATGTGTTGTTGCTTGCAATGAACGAACCAACAACAACGAAACATCTTCGCTCCTATTGGATTCTTAAGTTTGCTCGGTTTTTGTCTCGTCTTGTTTCTGGAAAAGTGAGGGAAAGTAAGCAATAATCATTCGTGCCCGCGCCATGGACCCCCAAACCAAAGCATCCGTTGCACGTATCCCCCTCTTGAAAACCAAAGCTGGACCCCGCGATGGCGATAAGTGGACCCAGCGTCTCAAAGAGGAATACGCATCTCTTATCCAGTACGTCGAGAACAATAAAGCTACCGACAACCACTGGTTTAACTTGGAGAGCAACGAGCAGGGCACCAGATGGTACGGTACTTGCTGGACGTTCTACAAAAATCAGAAGTACGAGTTCCACATGGAGTTTGACCTTCCAGTGACCTATCCACAAGCCGCGCCTGAAGTGGCACTCCCTGAGCTCGAGGGCAAGACCGTGAAAATGTATCGTGGGGGTAAGATCTGCATGACCACACATTTCTTCCCGCTCTGGGCTCGCAACGTGCCGCACTTTGGGATCAGCCATATTCTGGCACTAGGCCTCGGTCCGTGGCTGAGCATTGAAATTCCAGCTATGGTTGAAGAGGGAGTGCTGCAACCGACTACGAAGACACAATAACATTCGCGCCTTCACAGTTGTAGTTTATGTGCTAAGCTTTTTCTTTCTTTCTGCACCTCTCGAATCCTGTGTGTTGTCGTTGCCCCAAATGCCTTTGGTTTTTGCTTCTCTCTTGACTTCAGATCAGAGAAAGGGAGAAGCGTGAGAAGTGATCTTGAGGTGCACAGTGCAACGTATATACACGAAACAGCATATGCATTAGTGCCCAACTGAGTGAACCCCTCTGTCATACCCCCCACACTAACAGCTTCACCACCACACCACCACCACCACTATTTCGATCACCCACTCCTCGTACTCAGAGTTGACGTCCGAAACATGGCAACAGACGAACAGCCCTACGCGTTGAGGAAACAAGTTCGGCAGCGCCCTGTACTCCAGCAGCAGTCCTCTCCACTGTTGGAAGAAGGCGGCGAGGGGGACGGTCAACCATCGAATAGCGGCGATGCGTTTGACGAGAGTCTAGGAAGCGCCTTCCTTCTCGCAAACTCAACCAGCACGTTTACATCCATCGCCGCACGACAACATCGACGTTGCTGGGGATTCTTTTTAGCAATGTCGTGCGCGGTGGTGCTTATCTTCGTGGTTCTGGTGAGTCTCCTGCTGCTGCGGGAACACCACCAAATGCATGATGCCTCAGCCTCCTCCACAACGAACAAGAAAGGTAACAGCCGAACTCTGGAGTACTTTGTTCTGTGCGTGATTGGTGGC
>CYKH01001852.1:3055-13151 GCA_001460835.1 Bodo saltans
CATCTTCGGATTCGGTTTCGGCTTCTACTACTCGTGGGAACTTACTCTGGTGATGACGGGAACGCTACCGATGATTGCTGGCGTTGGCGGCATGATGGCAAAAGCCATGACCACCATGACGGAGCAATCCCGTGCACACTTTGCCAAGGCCGGCGCTGTCGCAACGGAGGTGATGGAGAACGTGCGCACTGTTCAAACATTTGGTCAAGAAGAACGCGAGGTGGCCAGGTTCTCTGAATCTGTCATCGAAGCCGAGGCTGCTGGTATCAAAAAGGAAATTGTCAGCAACGTGTCGATTGGTGCGACGTACTGCATCATGTTCTGCACGTACACCATTGCCTTTTGGTTCTCTGCGTATCTGATCGAGTGGCGTCGTAACAACGTCGGTGAAGTGACTGCAACGTTCTTCTCCGTCTTGCTCGGTAGCTTCGGTATCGGTCTTGTGTTTCCTTCCATCACCGCGTTTACTGAAGCCCGAGGTGCAGCAAGCAAGATCTACAGCGTCATCGAGCGGCAGCCAGAAATTGACATTAATGCCATCGATGGCAAAGATATCAACACTCTCACAAACTCCATTGCATTCAAGAACGTGCGCTTCTCGTACCCCACCCGCCGTGATCAAGTTCTCTTCACAGATCTCAATATCGAGATTCCTCGAGGAAAGAAGGTTGCATTTTCTGGCGCAAGTGGATGCGGAAAGTCGTCCATCATCGGTTTGCTGCAACGCTTCTACGACCCCGTCGAGGGTACCGTGACAGTTGACGGCGTCGATATGCGTGAGCTCCGTCTGTCGTCATGGCGCAGTCTGATCGGGATTGTCTCGCAAGAGCCGAGCCTGTTCTCGGGAAGCATGACAGAAAACGTTCGTATCGGCAAACCCGACGCCACAATGGAAGAAGTCATTCACGCTTGCCGTCTCGCCAACATCCACGAAACCATCATGAACCTCCCCGACCAGTACGAGACGTCTGTTGGTAACGTTGGCTCTCAGCTCAGCGGAGGACAGAAGCAGCGCCTTGCGATTGCACGTGCAATCATCAAGAAGCCCACTCTCCTGATCCTCGACGAAGCTACTTCTGCCTTGGATCGCAAGTCTGAGGTTGAGGTGCAAGCCGCACTCGACGGCCTTCTCGCCGACGCTTCAAATCAAATGACAGTCGTCGTCATTGCCCACCGTCTCGCCACGATTCGCAATGTGGACTGCATCTACTACATCGACTACGATGCTGTCAACGGTAGCCACATTACAGAGTCAGGAACGTTCGACGAGCTGATGGCACTCAAGGGTCACTTCGCCTCGATGGCCATCAAGCAAGGCGCCCACCGAGCAACCGACAGTGCCGCATCTCCCTCGCCTCAACACGCCTCGGCGGCGTCGCCAAGCGCCAAAGCTGGGGAAGGATCGCGCAAGAAGAAGGAAGAGGATGTAGTTCCCATTGAAAAGCTACTTGAGTATGAAGTCAACAAGACTGAAGTTCCTGCAGCTCGTATCATGGAGCTGAATCGTGAGAACCTGTGGGCAGTGTGCCTCGGAATGGTGGGCTCGCTCATCTCTGGAGGCATTTACCCCGTGTACGCCTTTGTGTTTGGTCGCATGCTCAACATCCTTGGTACCTACGCCACAGACATTCCCAAGCTGCACTCTGAAACGAAGGTGTTTGCACCACTGTTCATTGCTCTTGGTTTCGCGGCACTCATCGGTTGGGTTCTGCAATCGTTCTACGGGTACGCCGGCGAGAAGTTGACCACAAAGCTACGCTCTGCACTGTTCCGCAACATCCTCCGACAAGATCAGAGCTTCTTTGACACCCCTGGACGCGATGCCGGATCTCTCTCTGGGTTGCTCTCCGGTGATAGCGAAGCGATTCATCAATTGTGGGGGCCGTCAATTGGTTTCAAAGTCCAGCTGGTTTGCAACATTGTTGTCGGTCTGATCATCGCATTTGTGCACGTGTGGAAGCTTGCTTTCGTTGTTGTCGCCACCATGCCGATTATCATTCTTGCAGGTGCAGTGCAGCAAATGCTGCTCGTTGGCTTTGGCCACCAAGCTGAGGGAGCGACGAAGGAAGAGTCCGTTGTGATTGAGTCCCTGACGAATGTTCGCACGGTCGTGTCGTTCAACCTTG
Organism: Bodo saltans; assembly: GCA_001460835.1. NCBI lineage: Eukaryota > Euglenozoa > Kinetoplastea > Eubodonida > Bodonidae > Bodo > Bodo saltans. Next base: position 5,182 of record CYKH01001852.1, read on the forward strand.
GAGCTGAGCGCTCACGACTGTACGCTGCGACGGTTGCCGACGAGCTCCCTCGCAACATCAAGAAGAGCTTGGCCATTGGCATTATCTACGGCTTCACTCAGTTCTCATTTTATGGAATCTTTTCCCTTGCGTTCTGGTACGGTGGTAAGCTGATCAGCCAAGGCGAGGCTGACTTCGAGGGCGTCATGATCACCACGATGGCCGTCATGATGGGTGCCATGGGCGCCGGAGAAGCGGGTGGCTTCGCTTCAAAAGTCAACGATGCTCAGATCTCCTCAAAGCGCGTGTTTTCTGTCATTGACCGTAAGCCGTCAATCGACCCGTATGAACGCGGAGATGAAGTCATCGGAGACGGTTGCGCTGTCTCGTTCGACGCTGTCAAGTTCATTTACCCTGCTCGTCCCAAGCAGGTCGTGCTGAAAAACCTCTCCGCAGAGTTCCGCGACAAGACCTTTAATGGTCTTATGGGCCAGACCGGCTGCGGTAAGTCGACCTCCATTCAGATGCTTGCTCGCTTCTACAACCCCACCGATGGTGAGATCCGTGTGAACGGCAAGCCGATGCTTGACATTGACCTGCAGACATGGCGCCAGAATTTGAGCATTGTTCTGCAAGAGCCTAACCTTTTCAGTGGCACCATTCGCGAAAACATTCGCTACTCGATGGAGAGCGCGACCGACGAGCAGGTGGAACACGCGGCACGTCTCGCTGCCATTCATGACGACATTGTGAAGATGCCCAACGGCTACGACACGGATGTTGGCTACAAAGGACGTGCTCTTTCTGGTGGCCAAAAGCAACGCGTCGCGATTGCTCGCGGTCTCCTCCGAAAGCCGAAACTCTTGCTGCTCGACGAAGCTACCAGTGCGCTTGACAATGCGACAGAGTCCAAGGTACAGGAGGGCATCGAAGCCGCCCTCAAGGACCACCCCATGACGATTGTCTCCATCGCTCACCGCCTCACTACCATTCGCCACGCAAACAAGATTCTGTTGCTGGACGAGGGAGAAATTCTCGAGGAAGGCAACCACGACGAGCTGATGGCTTTGGGTGGCGAGTACAAAACTCGCTGGGAACTTTTCGCGGCTGCGTCGCAGTAATTTCGCCATGCCGCGCAGTCTTTGCTGCTTTACACCCCTCATTTCTTTTTTCCACTACCTTCCCCTTTCGCACACAACCATTTTGGTTTCTTTTCTTTTTTGGTGAGAGAATCCCGGCTCTGTGTATTGACGTCAAGCAAAACAGCCCCTGTGAGCATCCGCCAAGTGTTCGGCACAAGCACTTTCGATTTAGTTCGAAAGTGAATGATAATCATAAGCTCGCTAGTTACGTCTAAACGCACATTGCGAACGTCGAGGAGTCTCGTGTTTCACTTTTTGTACCTTATGCACTATCTCGGTTCCTGATCAGCCTTTTTCCTGCGTTGTACTTCGTCCATTGCGAATGTCTACTCAGAGAGTCGCTGTGAAGCACCAAATCACTATTCATCTTCGCATGCTGTGGCAGTTTGCAACAGTGTGCAATTTTTCGAATTTTTGGTATGCCTTGCGTAACGGAAGCGAAATGATTTGACATGTTCACCAGGATACTTTTTGTTGTTGTTGTTGTTGTTGTTGTTGTTTTGTTTTGTTAACGGAGTTTAACGCGTTCATGCCCTCCGCAGCAAAAAGAGGGTTGGGGTGCCTTGTGCCTGAAACGTGGCCGCCCCTAGTCGTACGAACAGTGAGTGACTACGCCGATATTCAATGCCGTGCATGCTCCATGCTGCGTTTATCTCTCCATGGAGTCCTTCACGACGTGTACTGTGTTTACGATGGCCCTGGCTTTGTGGTAGTGCTCACCAGTGCAGGCATCACTCTCACAGTTCCTCAAGAAGAGACAGGCGTGTCGTGCTGGCCCGTAGACGTAGACTCCAATCCAAGGAAATTTCATCACATCACCGTTCCGTGGCTTCGTACGATTCTGGAGCCACGATCAGTGGGTGCATTCCAGATTGTCTCTGCGGAGGGGCCAACAACAACAACCCAGTCCTCCTCGACATCTCGAACGTTACATCGCCGGATTCGATGTTTTCGCGACGGTGAGTCACCAAGCGAACCGTCCTTTGTTCCCTTCTTTGTGTACGGTAAGCTGTTCTCGCCGTATTTTGCCTTGGTGGGTGTAGATCGAGACTTGACGCGATACATGCGTGAGTCCACCGTACTCACCCAGCTCTTACCGCTGTGCCACCCCTCCCCTGCCCCGATCGCGTACTACTACGGCTTCCATGAAGAATCAGGCAGCAGTTGCAGCATCTTGGAAGACCTGACCTCACGAGTCTCAACAGGAGTTATCGCTACTCCAACACGCAACGCAGGAGGAGGTCAAGACAATACCACATCATCTGAGAATGTGCAGTTGGTCAAAAGAGCGATGCAGTCCCTTGCACTATTCCATGGACAATGGATGGTAGCGTCCCCATCAACACTTCCTCACAGCAGCAGCAACAACAATAGCGATTCAAAGCAGAAGGACCTTTACAGTGCGCTCGTGCATCCCATGGTGTTCTTTTCTCGATGGAAGGAAGCTCTCGATCAAACATTGAGCACCGAAATGGAGGACAATGCAGCGAAGACTGCGTGCGAAGCAGTGGCTGCTGAATCAGGAAAGCGCTCCACTTACGTTGCTCAACTTCCTGCTTCACACGAAGCTTCTGCGTTTGGTCTATTTCTCGCAGAAGAAGCGTTGCGCGCGGTGTACGATGCGCCATCCCTTCCGTCTCTTGTCATCCAAGCAGGCTCAACGCTGCATTCGCATGGGACTGAGGAATCCAGTGATACTCTTGCTTCTAATGAAGCCGTATCGCCCTCTTTGCTTTCTCAGCGCACTTCTGTTGCACCAGAGTGGCATGCCACATGGGCTTCATCCATATCGTTGATTCATGGAGCACTCCACGACGTGACCCATCTAGCGTTCCTCAAAGACGCACGGCACACGCCGAACTGCATGTTCCTGGACTGGAAAGACAGTGGCATCGGTCCTGTAGAAATCGACCTTGTGGATGTTTGTGTGTCACTGCTCACCCTCGCTGATCTCTCGAATCCAACAACCATGCATGGATTGCTGGAGGAGTACTGTGCGTGTCTCGAAGTGTTTCACGGCGTCAAGAGAGATGCCCATCAGATGCTTCTTTCGTGCCGTGATATCAGCCGCCTTCGTTGCTACACGAAAACGAAGTTGGAGGGGTACGAATGGGGCGCTTCGACGAAGAGGGAAATGGTTGGAGTTGCAACAGCGCTGGGGACTGCGTGTGGTTTGTGAATTCGTGTGTGGATGCCATTTACACATTCGACAGCGTGCATATGCAACGCCGCACGTCATGTTCATTACTCGAACCTAAATCAAAAAAAAAACGCTTCGTCGAAATACGAATTCCTTTTTTGCTTTACCGCATAACAATGCAAGAGGACGCTTGGTGTGATGTGCGTTTTCTGTTTGTTTGTTGTTTTGGACAAGTACAAATATTTTTATTGAGAAGGAAAGTGCAACGTTGAATCAACAGAGAGTCCATTACCAAGAACTACAAAGAAGGGATGGCTGTTGCCGCTACCAACGATTATAGTCAAGATGACAGTGACGAGGCTGTGAAGGCCCGCTCATGCAAAGAGAAAGCAGTTGATATTGTTTGTTCACTCAAGTTCGCAATGGGCGTCGTTATTTTTGTTGTTGCCGTTGTCTGCACCATAGTGTCCTTCGTCCCACTGTACGTTGAGGCCTCTCGCGCAACCGAAGCCCTCGCGCTGGACTACATGGTGAAGGTGAGTAGCGATGTGAACCAAAGCGCATCTGCCTATTTTCGTACTGCTCAAGGACTTGTGACCAACACGATTCAAAGCTACCGCCTAGGAGCGTTCAACGGGAATGACACAACATCAGTAGTAAAGTGGTTAGCTTACGGGGCCACTGTCGTCGATCAAATCACTCTCATTTTTGATCTCCCCAACCCCCTCTGGACTGGGTCCTACGTGTCACCAAATTACGACATTGCGCCGAGTGGTGCGTTCTACGCTGTTGAATACAACGCAACGTACGGCAATGTGTCCCTCATCAACATGACAACCCTTGCGGTCCTACAAAACTACGGCACGGCAACGATCGTTCCGTTTCGATCGCGTGCGTATTACCCCATCATTCGCAATCATCAGAGTTGGGGTTCAAGTTTTATTGGCACGTCCTTAAGAGTCAACGAATCCGTCCTTCCATGCGGTGCCCCACTCGTTGGTGGAGATGGCGTTTCCGTGGGTGCTGTGTACGTGCGCACACGCTACGATGTGATTGAGCAGTACCTCTACACGCTTACCATCGCAACCAACGGCCTTGCGATGATCTTCGACCCGGTCGACGGCAACCTCGTCGCGAGCAGCAGCCCGCTCGATCCCAACATCCTCTTCAACGGGACCACGTACAGCATCCCGAAGTACACGGACCGCGTGGACCCGATGCTGCGGCGCGTCGTGGATGCGCTGGGCACGGCCCTCGCGACGTGCCCAGTGCCGTGCACCGCGACGGTGGGGTCCGGCGCCAACAGCATCTACGTGATGGTCACCGTGGTCAACGACACGTACAACCTCAACAAGCGCCTCGTCGTTGCGATCCCGTCGTCCGACTTCCTGCAGCGCATCCGCGACGCGACGGAGGTCAGCCTGATCCTGGCGGCCGTGTGCGGCGTTGTCCTCGTGATTCTGGGCGTGTGCGCGGTGATGCTCGTGGCGGCGCCGCTTGACAACCTGACGGTGCAGCTCAAGAACACGAAGCACCTTCGTGGCCTGGACGACGAGACAGGGCCGCGCAGTGCGATGACCGAGATCCGCTCGATCGAGAACGCGTTCGAGAAGCTGCGCGTCGAGCTGAAGAAGATGCGGTCGTTCCTCCCAGAGAGCATCCTGCAGTTCGTCGGCGACACCGCCAGCGACGAGGACTCGACCATCTTCATGCCGTCGCTCGGCGTGCCCGTTGACGACGATGACGAGGCTTCGCTGAAGGCCGCGACAAGCGAGGGAGAGCTGGAGGCGGCTGCACCTGCGCGACGGCGGCGGCGCAACTTGATCCAGGACTCGCTGAACATGGAGTTCGTGCTGGTCACGCGGCGCGTGACGGTGGTGATCACCAACTTCCGTGGCTTCCACAACCTGCTCAAGCTGATCGGGCCGTCCGACCTGCACCGCTTCCACTCGGAGCTGCTGAGCGCGACGCTGGAGGTGGCGAAGCGGCACCTTGGCGTGACGCACGGCGTGTCCGGGGACCACTTCACGTTCAGCTGGAACGCGGCGTCGCACCGCCGCACGCACATCTCGGCCGCTATGCGCTTCGTGCGGGACATGCAAGTCGCGATGCGGACGCCGCCGCCGGAGCTGCGCCACGTGTGCCCCGAGCGGTCGGCGCCTTCAGTGTCGACGCTTGCGTCTGAGTACGCGGCGGATCGCACTGCGCTGAAGATGTCGTTTGGGCTCGCCACTGGGCCTGCGCTGTGCGGCAACTTTGGCTGCGAGTCACTGAAGCAGCCTGGCATTGTGGGCCCTGTCGTTCAGCAAGCGTTTGCGTTAGTACACCAATGTACCTCAGAACAAACTGTGGCGCTCGTCAATGAAGAAGCGTCGAATGTCGTTGACACTGAATTTTCGTTCCTCCATTGGAATTATGTTGTGTTACCGCATGATGAACATCCAACGCTCATTTCGGTGCTGCTTGGAGCAACTCCTCCACTACCTGAGGAGGATATTGACGCCGCTTGTCTAACAAATGAAAAGTTTCGCCGGTACGTAAACGCGGCGTTTAACGCATTCCAACAAGGACGTTTTCGATTGGCAAGAAAGTTGATCGCAGCAGCTCAAGAAGCTGGCGGACCAACGTGGATGTCGGAGGGCATTCAGCGAGCACTCAACCTCGTTGAGCCTTTTGAAGCGGCTAGCCGATCTGCCACTAACATATGCACAACCGTCCGTAGTGATTCAGCGGATACGTCGTAAGAGAATCAACTATTCACCCGGGTCGTTTTTTTTTTTGTCGTTGTACCCCCTATCTGTTTCTCTACGAAGATAGTGCTTGTAATTCGCGCTGTTGAAAAAGAACTGTCGTTGTGATCCTTCAGCACAACGTATGTATCACCTCCGAAGCTCTCCTCTCTCTCTCTTTTATCCCACCGTATTCCCTCCGCACTCACACATCTCCGACAATGCTGTTGGCGAAGAAAAATATATAACTGGGAGTCGACGCGTTTCCTTCTGCATCAAAAAAAGCAATTGTCCTAGATGACACGAATCCCTCCTATCAGATTCCACACAATCATTCTTACGTTGGCATTTATTTTTTTCGTTGGTGTTCGATCACAACAGTTTTTTTGTCATGCTTTCACACGATATTTAGAACCGCGCACGCGGGAAAAATGGTAGTAGGACGTCGTACATCCTTTATCGTCGTTTTTATCGTGCTCATTGGTCTTTTCGGGGCCAAAGTTGACGCTTGGGGCTGCGCCGGCCACATGATCACTGCGGAGATCGCTCAACAGCTCCTACCAACCAACGTGCGTCGATACTTCACCGACATCAGCGCATACCAACAAATGTACTACCCCCGCATCACCTCCATGACGGAGGCAAGCTGCTGGCCAGACGACATGAAGAGCTACACCAGTCAGTACAGTGCGTGGCACTATTTTGATGTTTGCTTTCTTCGTGCCAACGGAACCAACATGACGTGCCCAGTGTGGACTCCTGCCGAGTCGGGAGAGATGCCGACCGCTGTAGCCAACGCACGAGCCCAGCTCGCCATGGGCAGCAACCTCACCCATGCAGAGAGTGCGTTTTGGCTAACGTTCCTTGTTCACTTGGTTGGGGACTTCCATCAGCCGCTGCATATCGCGACTCTCTTCAATCCAATGTTCCCCAAAGGCGATCAAGGGGGCAACCGCTTCTACATCTACGTCAACAACTCGAGAACAAACCTTCACGCCTTCCACGATGACCTCGCATGGCTGCTGCCGCGTGACGGCTTTCCCCAGCGACCGCTGGCCGAGTACCCTGACGACGTCTCGATGATCGAGGGCCTCAGTGAGAGCCTGATCCTGCTCCAAAAGTTCGCTTACCCAAGCCAGCCGAACGTCACAAACACATCGGTGTGGATCGAGGAGGGCTTCGAGACTGGTGTGAACATCTCGTACACACTGCCGAATGGGCAGGACCTGCAGTTCAACCAGCACTTCAACCTCTCGGACACGTACGTGACGCTCCAAAAGTTCGCTTACCCAAGCCAGCCGAACGTCACAAACACATCGGTGTGGATCGAGGAGGGCTTCGAGACTGGTGTGAACATCTCGTACACACTGCCGAATGGGCAGGACCTGCAGTTCAACCAGCACTTCAACCTCTCGGACACGTACGTGACGAGGCTGCGGTCGATGCTGCAAAACAAATTAGCTCTCGGTGGCCGCCGCTTGGCGCGCATCCTGATGGAGATCTACGACGAGGTGCATGCGTAGCTGCGTCGCAATCGTTGTTCAGTCTGTTCCGGCATAGCCATAAATTGTTTCCTTCAATTGAGATAGTTCCGGTTGCACTTCCTTTCTCGATCTGACTAATCATGACACAATGCAAGATCTACAACACGCTTCGCTCAAAATAATCGAAGAATCGCAGATTGAGTTGGCATTTCATGCATCTTTCGTTTCATATTGTTTTGCTCACAGTGTCAGGGAATACACAATGAAGAGTCGTGCCTTCATCGTCGTTTTTATCGTGCTCATTGGTCTTCTCGGGACCAGAGTTGATGCTTGGGGCTGTGCGGGCCACATGATCACTGCGGAGATCGCCCAACAGCTCCTACCAACCAACGTGCGTCGATACTTCACCGACATCAGCGCATACCAACAAATGTACTACCCCCGCATCACCTCCATGACGGAGGCAAGCTGCTGGCCAGACGACATGAAGAGCTAC
>CYKH01001852.1:13451-34022 GCA_001460835.1 Bodo saltans
CGCACGACTTTCTGCACCTTTTGACGCTTCCAGGACTATAGATTTACAATACAATCCCAAACATATCCCTTGAAAATGAGTGGGGTGCTTCCCGTGTATCGCGATCGCGCTGAAGTTGAGCAACGTGGTCTAGTTCTGTCCTAAGCTAGCAACGGGGTCGTTGCGGTTCGAGTTCTAAAGTGGGCACTTCTCGCGACCCACGTTGATCTCGAAGGAAAGATAGTACTAGTCAAATGCTTCCAGCTACTGTAATCGTAGACACAGTGCTGCAAGTTGCAACCCACGTTTTTCGGCGGACGTCTGTAACCTGGGGACCACGCGTTTCTTATGAATGGGAAACCCGTTGATATTATTGTGGTTGGCTTTCAGGAGGTGGACATGAGTGCATCTGCCATGTGGAAAGTGGAAACAGAAACTGCAATTCCATGGGTGACTGGCCTTGCAGCAGAACTTGATGCCGATAAATATTACCCTCAGGCAACGGCTGCAACAACATCACAATCGCCTCAAACGCCAGCTGCCTCGTCAAATTCCTCACAGATTTCGTTTTACCACGCAGGAGTTGCCGACAACGCACTGGGAATGAGCAGCGGTGGCAAATATGTCATGCTATGTTGCAAGCAGCTCGTTGGACTGCTCCTTTGTGCGTTTGTGCGTCGGCCGCTCGTGGAGTTCGTGTCGGACGTTCAAGTTGCTTCGACCGCGACTGGTGCGCTTGGGAGCGTCGGCAACAAAGGAGGTGTTGCGCTCAGCATGACACTGCATATGACGAAATTTTGCTTTATCACTGCGCACTTGGCTGCAGGCCAGAACCATGTCAACAAACGTAACGAAGACATTCATACCATTCTGACGACGACAGACTTCAACGCCGCAAAGCGTGCTGCCATCACCAGCCAGCATGTATACGACGCGGATGATATTCCACCTGTCAAATTCCCAAAGGATCACGATATTATTATTGTTGCAGGTGACTTGAACTACCGCGTCGACATGCCGTATGAAACCGCAATTCGCCTTGCTGCACCTGGCGGTGGTGCAAATTGCAATGTCGAAGCCTTGCTGCGCGAGGATCAGCTCATCCGAGAGATGAAAAGCCAGCACTCCCCGTGGCGCGGTTTTGTGGACCTCATCCCCACGTTCCCCCCTAGCTATCGATATGACATGGGCACGTGCACGTACGACACGAGTGAAAAGAAGCGTGTTCCCTCCTTCACGGATCGTATTCTTCATTGGAGCCGCAAGAAGTCTCTAGGGGACCGCATCACTGTCGGTGTCCTCACGTCGCTTCAAGAAGTCATGTCATCCGACCACAAACCCGTACAACTTCTAGGCACAGTTCCAGTGCGTGTCTCAGTTCCTGAGAAGCGTGATGCTGTGGTGACAAGCTTGAGAGAAAAATGTGTAACGCTAGGCCTCGATAAATTAGCAGCAGCGCAAACGACATTGTCAGAGAGCCAACTAGACTTTGGCATTCAAGAGTTCCATCATTGCAGAGCCCAGCGCTCCCTGTTTCTGAACAACAAAGGTGAGTGCACAGCATCCTTCCGTATTTTCCGCCAGCAAAACGACGCGAGCCAAGGGATGTGGCTTCGTGTCACACCACAAACGACCAACGTGTTGCCAGGAGAATCTGCTGAAATTAGCGTAGAAGTTGTTTTGGAGCGAGTCTCCCTTCGCTGGATGAAGATGTGGATGCCGTATCGTGGTCAAGCAAGCGTTCGTATCAAGTCCAACCTTATTGTCCACGTCCTTGGCGGTCCTGTCCACGTGGTAGAATGCGCCACGATTGTGCATCCAAGCGTGTTTGGGAACTCCCTGGACAACATTATTCGGCTAGAATCCAACTCGTGCCTAGACGCGTATTCACAAAGCACGCCACCATGTTTTGGAGCGAGTCTCCCTTCGCTGGATGAAGATGTGGATGCCGTATCGTGGTCAAGCAAGCGTTCGTATCAAGTCCAACCTTATTGTCCACGTCCTTGGCGGTCCTGTCCACGTGGTAGAATGCGCCACGATTGTGCATCCAAGCGTGTTTGGGAACTCCCTGGACAACATTATTCGGCTAGAATCCAACTCGTGCCTAGACGCGTATTCACAAAGCACGCCACCAGATGTGTCTACAACGGTCAGCAAGCCTAGACTGCCGAAGGAGCTGTGGTACTTGTGTGATGCCATCTTCAAGAGAGGCCCAAAGACACCGGGGCTGTTCACCGAGGCAGGTGCGCCGGATGTTTGTGCATCTATCATGTCGTTCCTGGACCGCAATAACAAGCCACTCCCTGACGACTACCCCGTTGACGCCATCGCCACTTGTCTACTTACGTTTCTCGTGTCTCTGCAGGAGACAGTCGTCCCCGCCCCGTTGTACCAAAGTGCGCTGAGTGCTATTCGCACTGGAGGGAAGGTACCCCTGTTCTTTGTGCAACAGCAACTCTCCCCGTTACATGCCAACGTGTTCCTGTACGTAATGTCACTCATGAACTACCTTTTGAGGCCTGCATTCACTTCGGCCAATGAGCTGACACCGCAGACTGTGGCTCAGATGATGTCGCAGACGTTGATGCCCCGGCCTTCAGAAGACGGTGTTTCGCATGCAGCTGACGCTGGTGGACATGCCGCTGTCGCTGCTGCCGGAAGCTCGTCAGCGGCTGCTTCCGATACTCGAACTTCGCAAGCGCCGACGAACCATCTTGCTGCCATTACTCCTCAGCAACTTAGGCACGTGATACAACAAGACCACGACGATGCAGTGAAGTTTATGCTATACTTCCTCACACCCCCGCCATCAAATATGTCATCGTAAGAGGAATCGCCTGATGTGTTGAGTTGTGTGCTGCCATGCAGATTATGTGCTGCTCAGTCCCTTCGTTTTGCGTGAATTTCTTTACTGGTAATTGGATTGGGGTTTTGTTCCTGGCTTGATGGACATCATTCATTCTGTTTCACTTTCAATTAATAGCAGTGGTTAGCCACTTTACCAAATCTCAAAAAATGTCCCTGAAGTACCTCGCTGCCTACGCCCTGGCCTCCCTCACGAACGCCAAGCCCTCCAAGGATGACGTCGCCAAGATCATCAAGAGCCTCGGCGTCCCCGTCGTCAACGAGGACATCGACTTCGTCTTCGAGGCTGTCGCTGGCCGCAGCATCCAGACTCTGATTGCTGAGGGTAGCGCCAAGCTCGCCTCCTCCGCTGCTGCCCCCGCTGCTGGTGCCGCCGCCGCTGCCCCCGCTGCCGGCAAGCCCGCTGCTGCCGCTGCCGCCGCCCCCGTCAAGGAGGAGGAGGAGGATGATGACTTCGGCATGGGTGGCCTCTTCTAAACTAACCAAGAACACAGTGGTCAGCATTAAAACAAAAAAAATGTTTCGCCTTGCTATGCATTTGGTAACTCACTCATCTCCAAGTTGCGTGATGTTTGTTTGTTTGTTTGTTTGTTTGCACAAGCTTCGCAGCACCCAAAAAATGTCCCTGAAGTACCTCGCTGCCTACGCCCTGGCCTCCCTCACGAACGCCAAGCCCTCCAAGGATGACGTCGCCAAGATCATCAAGAGCCTCGGCGTCCCCGTCGTCAACGAGGACATCGACTTCGTCTTCGAGGCTGTCGCTGGCCGCAGCATCCAGACTCTGATTGCTGAGGGTAGCGCCAAGCTCGCCTCCTCCGCTGCTGCCCCCGCTGCTGGTGCCGCCGCCGCTGCCCCCGCTGCCGGCAAGCCCGCTGCTGCCGCTGCCGCCGCCCCCGTCAAGGAGGAGGAGGAGGATGATGACTTCGGCATGGGTGGCCTCTTCTAAGGTGCTCTCTGCTGAATAGCAACAATCTTTGTTCTATTTACTGTTTTCAACAACCAACTTGAACTGTTTAACATTCGTAGGTTCCTGATTATTATTTTTTGAACCGCTTGACATTCGCATCCTTTTTCTTTGTCGACTCATAAAAGTAAAAGGAACAGGAAGTCAAAGGGGCGTTCACAGACAGCATCGTTCATCCACACATTTGACCTCGCTGTTGTGACAACCCAAATAAAAAGATATCCAACTCAACAAGTAGCACGCACACAATCTCACACATCATCATTTTGCATCAGAAGTAGAACAATAGTTTATCCCTCAACATGCCGCAGATTAGTGGACTTCGAGAGCACATTATTCACCTCTTAGATCAAACGGAGGACGAAACTGCGTTCATTCGATGCATCAAGCTGCTTGAGAACACAGGCGATGATGCAAGGCCAAGCATCCTTTCCATGCAGGTGACCTCGGAGCTAGATGCCAACTCTTTGAACATGGAGGAAGACGGTCGTGGGGATCTGAATCGCGACAGCGTTGACGATGGCGATGTCAACGAAGCCTCTCAACCGTCTACTGTTGCTGCAGTGTCCGAGGGCCGTCGTATTGCCGTCTCAGCGGCTCCCATTGCCATGAACACCATCAAGGACTACAAGCCGAGGGTTGTCCCCAAGACCCCTTCCGAAGAAGAAGTGGTACGCAAAGGTGTGCAAGGTTGTCACTTGTTTGCCACCATGGAAGCCGAAGAACGTGAGGTCATTGTGAAGGCGCTAGAAAAGGAGGAGTTCGATGCGGGAACTGATGTGCTGAAGCAGGGTGCAGCGCCAAAGGATCGGTTTTTTATGATCACAGAAGGAACCTGTGAGGTCATTAAGAACGGCAAGCACGTTGCTTCGCTGAACGGAGGCGCGACTTTCGGAGAGTTAGAAATGATGTACAAGCAAACTGAGTGCGCCGCTACGATTCGCTGTGTGACAAACTGTGTGATGTACTCGTTAGATCAGCAGTCCTACCAACACATTGTACTGAATGTGTCCGTTCAGAAGCGAGAGCGTTACCAGCGCCTTCTTCATCGTGTGGGCTTTCTGGAGGCACTGTCAGACTACGACCGTATGACGATCGCAGAAGCGTTGGTGACCACCGAGTACCGCGCCGACGACAAAATCATCTCGTTTGGCGAGAAAGGACAATGGATGCACATTATTATCGATGGTGAAGTTCAAGTAGTCGGTCGCGATCGAGGAAAGAAGGTAGACGTTGTGCGACTTGGCGAGGGTAACGTTGTCGGTGAGCTTGAGTTCCTATTCGATCATCTCACTGTTGCTGATGTTGTTGCTGCTACACCTCGAGTGGTCACGGCAAGGATCAACCGGAAGCATTTTGAAATGGTGCTTGGACCCATCACTGATCAGCTCAAAAAGTTTGTCGCCAAGAACGAGACGTACGCCCATTACCTCGCTGACGCTGACGAGAAGGTCAAAGCTGAAATCACGATGCTGGAAAAGCGCGTGCGGCGAGTGGCCAAAGCTCACGGCGGTGAACTTCTTGACAACCTTGACAAAGACGGTGAAATCGTTATCACTGACCCCACTCCCATTATTGATCAAGGAATTTCGGTGAACCGTAATGGCACGCAGCAAAAAGAAGCCGTCTACCGCTTCCCCCTGAAGCCAGTGATGGAAGCCAACTTCATCATGATCGGACTTCGTGAGGACGGAATGATTGTGTTGTGGAACGACGCCATGTCTCGCGTAACCAACTACCAATCTGCCGAAGTATGTGGTCAGAGTTTCTACTCTTTTATCCACAGCATCAAAGATCAAGAAACGATGCACACTGCCATTAACGATGCTCGTGCCTTCACTGGAAATATTGAAGGATTCTATCAATCTCAGGTTGGGAAAGAGAAGAACACGTTTGTGTTTGCTAGATCCGATGGTTTGACCAAAGCCACGTTGCAATTGACCGTCATTCCGTCCGTGGTAGCGCAGGGTAGTAACGTTGCCGACATCATGCTGGCCATTGGGCACGAAGTCAAGCGACCACCCCCGATGAAGCAGAATGATTATTCCCACTGGGTTGCTGAGCAAGTCCGCAGTCTCATCAATGACACAGCCCTGGAGGCTGATGATCGCCTCTCTCGAATCGGAGGGGTTGTGCAGAAGTTCGAAACTCTCATCAAAGGTAGTAACATCTCTGCGGATGAACTTCGTGTCGTGAACGTTCGACAGCTGATTGGCCAAGTTGTCATGGACTACGGTGCCATGTGTGTCGAGAAGGGTCTCTCCGTCAAGCAAAACTACGACGAAATGTATTGTGATGAGGTCTACTGTGACGCTCACCTCCTGCCAGAGTGCTTGAGATACGCAATGTCTAACTGCACCAACCACATTAGCGAGAACTGCTCCATCCGCATTAAAGTTGCAGTGGAAGAAGTGTTCGGTTCCGAACAGCTGATGATTTCCATCAACGACAATGGCCCAGGGTTTCCAAGCAAGGTTCTCGATGAGTTCAATGGCGTGACCTCCACGGGAAGCTTTGCCGCTCTCCTGCGTGTCAAGGCCGCGGTCGAGAAGCAGGGCGGTACGATGCAAATCTCTTCTGTTCCTGGAGACACGCACGTTATTTTCCGCATTCCCTTCATCCCTCAAGAAGAGAGTGAGGACATGTCCGATATCCCAATGGACCTGGGCGGCTCCCTTGCCAACCATCAGTCCATGGCGTTCGTGAAAAAGCAGACGTACACGACACTTGTGGTGGAGGACATGCCCGCTCATCGAAATATGCTGTGCGCTTTCCTTTGGGAACGTAAGCACGCCGTCCTTCCCGCGTACTCCCTCACTGACATCAACCGACTTGCAGACGTGACTGATATTCTTATTATCGACCCTCAGCAGTCCATCCTATCAGATCCCTCGGCGATTGCCGACCCATTCGCGATGTTGCGCGAGAAGGCCCGAAGTGTAGCCGTTATCGTCACGGCGCCATCCTTCGATGAGGGCACCAAAAAGGCGTATCAAGCCGCTGGGTTCTTCACTCTTCAGAAACCTTGCACCGCTATTCAAGCGGTTCAAGTGCTCCGTAAGGCTGAGGAGAAGATTTCCAAAATCAAGAGCGAAGCTGATAAGATCGCTCAGACTCGAGACACACTCGCAAAGAACAGCCGTGGCGCATGGAAGAAGGGCATGCTGCTCGGCAAAGGTGCGTTTGGTGAAGTCTTCGAGGCTATCGACGTTCTTACTGGCGGCAAGATGGCTGTGAAAATGCTTCGCGTGACGGACAAAATGAACAAAGACGAATTGCTTCATGAAATCGAAGTCATGTGTACGCTGCAGCATCCCAACATCATTCACTACTTCTACTGCGAAGACAATACCGAGGCCCGAACCATTAACGTGTTCATGGAGTTTGCAGCGGGAGGTACCGTCCAAGGGTTGCTCGCCAAGAAAGGTAAATTAGACTTCAAGGAGTTCCAGACCCTACTTAGAGATATTGTTGAGGGTATTGCATACACTCACGGCAAGCGATACGTTCACAGCGACATCAAAACTGCCAACGTTCTCCTCAATCACGAAGGGAAAGGAAAGATTGGTGACTTCGGTACCGCCAAGCAGCTCAGCGAGGGTGAACTTCTTTACATCATGCAGGGTAGTCCGCTGTACATGAGCCCGGAGTGCATGTCCGCAGGTGAACTGAAGGAGGACGGCAGCGGGGAGCAGATCGGCTTTAGTTACCCAAGCGATATTTGGTCGTTGGGTTGCGTCGTCATGGAAATGGCCACCAACAAGCCACCGTTTAGTCACATTGAGTTCAACGGTCCTGTGGGCTTGATGTCGTTTGTAACAGGCCTCACTGACATCCCTGATCTATCGCCCCTGTTTGATTTGCCACCTAGTGTGATTGAATTTGTGTCGGCGTGTCTGCACCCTGATCCCGCGAAGCGACCAACTGCCCAAGCTCTTCTCGGGTATAGTATTTTCAATGAAACCACAGATGACGACTTGAAATCTGCGCTGAAGGCACTGAAGCGTGCTCAACTGCTTCACGTCCTCAATAAGTTTGTTGCGTTCCAAGACGAGGAAGAACTGGAACAACAAAAGCGCGATCAAGCACGGTTTAAGACCGCTAGAAGAGACAGCGCGTTTTTCGATTCGTCCGACGACGATGAAAGCGGCGGAGACAAGGACGGCGAAAGTGACTTCTTCGCAAGTTCTGATGATGAGGAAGATGATGACGACGAGAAAAAATCGCACGAAAAAGAAAAAGCAACGGAGGCCGAAGGGAGTGCTCCCCCGTCCAAGACTGGTAGCAAGTCGGGCATGACGCCCATCTCTGCAGTCCCCTCAGGAGTTCACGGGCAGCCAAAGCGTAACCTCTTCGCAGTGGACGATCCTGCCGCATCAGTTGCCGGATCGACCTCCACATCACAAACAACAGTGCAGCAGCAGCAGCACCACACCGCGCCGTCATCGCAGACATCTGTAACAGCACCTGCTTTCGCGGTCTGCGGCGCGGAAGATGACGAGGCTCCTGCAATGTTTGCCGCCCTTCACACTCTTGAAAGTGACACGCCTCACCACGCCACAGCTGCAGCACTGCCAACGTCCGCTGCGGTGACTGCCACCCCTCCCCCTGGTGAAGCGAAAATTGAGCAACACTCTGATGCTATGGACCTGCTGCCAAGCACTCAGACGACCCAAGTTGCCCATATTCAACCAGCATCAGAAAGTGACGAAGATGCTGCCTCCGCACCTAAAGTCGGCTTTACTCCGAAACCGCCTTCTCAAAACCCTCCATCATCGCCACACGGTCGCCACACGAGTGTGGAGATCGGCAGCACATCCTCGGGCAGCGGTATTCGATCTCCACCGACGAACGTCGTGGAGTCTGCCGCGATCCACACACAGCAGCGCCACCAAGTCATTGTCCTCCATGATGCGTTGCTGTCGCTCGTTGATGAACTGCGAAAGCTAAATCGAAACGTTGAGGCCACCGATGCCCTTCTCCACCAATACAAAGCGCACACGTCCAACACTGAGGGCGGTGACGATGGCACCCCAAAGTCGAGCCCCACCGCGACGTCGTCCTTCTTGCCTGACGTTGAGCAACTGTTGCGGGACGATACGGAGGTGATTCGAACTCTCATCCAAACATTAGCAGGTGGCATTCCTTAGCCACGCGACTCGATGCGCTGCAAACTGGGTTGCAGAAAAATACAAATTTAACGATACACCTGGAGAGCGAAACAGAATTCCAGCACCACACTGAGAGAGCTTTGTATGCAAATAAGGAAAAGAGCAAAATAGTCTCTTTGTGGTGCTGATCTTCATTATCGTTGTTGATTGATGTACTGATTGCGTCCCCCCTTTCACTCACCCCACACGCACATGCAAGTTGTTGTTTCTTTTTTTACCCACCTTGCTGCTGCTCGTCACCACTGCTACTATTTCTCAATACCTTCTACAAGTGCAGCACAAACATACCCCCCTCCCTCGTTTCAAATCGTTTCTGCCCATGTTTCCTCCCACGCGTTCACCTTTCTCACGAAGCAGCGGATGGAAGTGAGAACATCAAGAGAGAGAGGGAGAGTATGAGAAGTGCTAGTCAAGAAGTTCAAATTCTTGGCGCCGCGATTGTTGTACTCCACACAATACTGCTCACTGCAATGGTGGCGTTTTCTGGGCTGGGCTCTGTGAGAAAAAAATCTGGAGTGTGCAGGTGCGTCCCCCTTTCTTCATGTGTTCGTTCAATTCTAATATTCATTCACAGCTCACGCCGAGCTCGCCGCGTAAACTCTTGTGAAGTAAGTACTTACAGTATCTTCCTTTTCTTTTCGAAAGAAAGCAAATTCAACATACACCAGCAGCGATACTCATTATCAAGAGTTGTTCCTCCATCGTCGATGCAATCAACACAACAGTACCGACTGACACGGAATACTTCCATGATTCTCCGTGACGTGAGCGTAAAGGACTTTATCGATGAACAGCTGACACACAACGCATTCGAGCCTGCAGGGTACCTTGGTGCAGAGCCTTTGGATACCAATGCGCCAGACACTGACGATGGAAGCCGGGTTGAGCCTCCCACCACGGAAGAGTCGATGGTGACCTTCTTGCGCAACACCCCCCATCTTTACTCAGTTCCCGCCTCGGAGCTTCGATACATGGCATCAGAAACCCTCAGGCGAGAGTACGGCTACTTGGACACCATTTTAGACTTCAACAACGAAATCGACCACGTGTTCGTGGTGCTGTTTGGAAGCGTCGAGGTGTTCGCCGAGCAAGCAAATGGATCGTGTGAACGTGTGGGCTCAGTCGCCACAGGTGACTTGTTCGGCTACGACGCTATTATCTTCGAAGAATCTTCGGAGTTTCGCTACGTTGCGGCAGGGAGCCGCAAGACGTGCATCGGGATGATCCCCAAAAGGCTGTTTCTTGATCTCCTTGAGCGCCACGTCATCGTTGCTCAAAGCGTTGGCCGCAAGTTAGCCGAGCACATGGACACGTTCCTGTGCTTCAAGGAGTTCTGTCGTCACGTCTTCTCACATGAGGCAGCGAAGAATGAGTACCTCCCACTTTGGACAATCGTCGACAGCTACACACGACTCAACAACGTGATTCACTCCAAAATGAAGAGCAGCGAGTTGGACACTGGTGCGTGGGGCTATGCGTCCAAGCGGCTGCCGGAGAACCTCACGACAACATTTTGCTTTGATCTCGTGAGGGGACTTCCTCCATTTGTGGCAAGCCGAATGCGCACAATGAGCCGCAACGTTGACAAGAATAACAAAGAAAATGTTCGTAGCTTTGGAGACTTGAAATACGTGGCGACAAAGGAACGACGACGCTGTTCGTGGCAACTGGGCATGGAGGGCAAAACACTTGTGCTCTTGCGCGATGGCTTCACTGATATTCTCGATTTCATCACTTGTCTCTGCATCCACATTATCGAGTCCAACAAACTTCGTGCGCGACTTCAAGGTATGGTGCACCCACCCGCTATTGACGTGCTGGACGAAATTCTTCACCCCTCCGATGATGCATCTCCTCTGACAGGAGACTCTCGAACAGCGAGAACGAAAGAAATTTTAGCAAGCATGCCGCTGACGCAAAACGAACAAGCTGGTCTACTCCGCTTATGGCCGAATGATTGTCTTCAGCGCATCTACGAGATCCTGATGCATCGCGAAGAATTTATGCTGCGTGTCGACGCGAGCATATCCCGAAGTTTCCAGACAGATCCTTTTCATGAGTGGGCACTGAACCTCCGTGCTGAGGTGATGAAGAAGTGTGGCTTGCCGTCCACCTCGCCGCTACCGTCGGACTTGGTGATCGACATTATCAGCAGCAACACGCACTGCACCAAAAACCTCTTGGGTCCATTCGCACGCAAGTATCGAGTCGACATCTTAGCGCTGGCTGAAGAAAAGAAATTTTCACGTGCTGGGTGGGTCAACGAAGAGGACTTTGTGTACTTTGCCTCTGTTACATTCCTTGCAGCCCACCCTGAGCTCCAGCAAGAATACACCGATATGCTGAAGATGGCCAACATCACTGTGATGGAGGACACCGCCATGACTGGCTTACAAGTCGATATCATTCCCCTCAGCAAACTAGACCCATCCATGATTGATCCCATTCTCGCAGAGAGTCTGCAAGATGGGAGTCACTGCTTTGGGCAGCGTCATTTTATTCTGAACATGGACTTCGCGTTTGGCGCCCAAGCCGAGGGTATCATCAAAACCCTCATCGCCACATTTGCGACCGCCATTCGTAGCATCAACGTGATGGGCAAAGCGGGCGGGCTGACTGGAAGCCGAGGAGATATTCAAATTGCCTCCAACGTGCTACTCTCTAAATCTAGCCTCACCACAGAGGACTTCCAAGATGAGCTTCGATCGTGTGGAAACGAGGACATCACCGTGAAGCGCCTGCGTGAGTTGATTGGTCCTCATGTAGGCATCCATCACGGCACCGTGCTCACTATTCCCGGCACAATGCTGCAGAATGTCAAGCTGTTGAGGTTCTACAAGCGCATCTGGAAATGTGTTGGAGTGGAGATGGAGGGTTCCTACTTTGCTCGGATGATCCATGAAATGAGGAAGGCAGACATTGTATCGCCAAACCTAAAGACGCGGTTCCTGTACTACACAAGCGATCTACCTTTGGCGTCAGCTTCGGACACCAACCTCGCCACCCCCATGCGTCCCAATGAAGGTGTACCACCCCTGTACGCTGTCGCTCGTGCCATTCTGGAGCAGATCCTGAATAGTGATAGTTGCGGCCCGCGATGGTAACCAGCCACACAATCACGGTAGTTGAGCGCATCAACGAATTCTATGAAGACCACAATCAAATTACAATCAGCGAGCAAAAAATCAACCAACAAACATTGAAGGAACAGCGAGAACCGATTATTTTTGCGATCTTTGGTAACTTCCTACCATTTTCCCCCTCCGGGAGGCTTCCGCTCTTCCTACACCATCATTTCCCTTCTCTTCTCGCTTTCAACAGCAATTTCGACACACAAGGGAACTAGGCTTTGATTTTAACGTGACAAGACATAACGATGCTTGTGGAAGAAGTTGCTCTCACGCAACCTCTGTTTGACGGCGAATCATTTCGATGTCTTCAAATGTGGACAGACGCAACACGTTTTCACTTTTCTAGCTCGGCGGAACGTGAGGAAGACGAGCCTCACATCACTGTTGCTTTGCTGCTGCAACAACAAAAGCACGACGCAGGGGACATCGATGGGAATCGAGAAGGAAGGTCCTCTCATCCTTTGACCCTTGTCGTAGCCACTCTGGCCGTGAATCCTACACAGTCGCCTCGAGTTGTGAATCACCTCGTCCATCCCATGACAGACGCACCGGAAACAACAACCTATTTTGGATTCTTTGGTCACCAAGGTCGCACCTTCTTTCTTGCCAACGGTGCAGCGCCAAACGTTTGGCTAGCATTTCAATGCGGAGACTCAGGCAAAGCTCAATGGGCTTGTGAGGCAACCAGTGTTCGTCTGTTCGAAGACTCGCAGCTGCTTGCCAGTCTAGCAACGCGCTTCGTCGAACTTCGCGTGCTTCACGCCAGTCAACATGGCGACTCAGTGCGGTGCATAATTCTGTGTAGAATACGGCGAGACAGCAGCACAAAAAATGATGACCCAAAGTCTGACGTGGACCAGCGTCGACCACATTTGTGTGTTGCTCACATCGACTGTTCATCCAAAGAGCTAACCTTGATTTCGCGGTCTGAACCAAAGCCCATCACGCCCACGTCAACTATGCTAGACACTGCTGCCTTGGCGTCGCTAGGATTTTGGACAACACTCCCAGGGCCAAGTGGAGTGGGCGTTGTCGCAGTCCTCCGCTGTGGAGACCAGGACTCTCCCTCCTCCACTGGTGGTGAGAAGTCACTGACCAATGCCTGGAAAGCATCTGGTAAAGTAACTGCAGCATCGCCGTCGTATTTCAATTGTAATAATGAGGAGAGCCGATGCGTGTGGGTGCTCGAACCATCATTAAACGGGCGAAATCATGCTAGAGTGGTGCCCTACACGCTGCATCCACTAAGCAGTAGCAGCACCGCCACTGCAGGAACCATCGTTATGATCTCGGTGAAGCATGATGATGATGATGGTGTCCGCATTGACGTTCACGCCTTGGCTCCTGCCTCGCACGCAGAAGCGATGCCAGCTGATTCACAATACCTTTCGACACACTTCACCCCGCCCCAGCTTGCACTACATGATGGGCCGTGGAGCTTCTCCGCTGGTGTGGTTCCCATCGTAAACGCCCGATGCGGAAATCCAACATCACTTCTGGTTGGATCGCCAGTGTCCTCAAAAGCGCTGAAGTATTCCCATCCACATACCCACCAGCTGATTGCGGCGCTGCATGCTCCCACCACACAGCTGGCTGCTGACGATGACGACGACGATGAAGCTGTGAATGCATTTGGCCGTCACTGTGAACGATGGGACGCTGTCACCACAGAGAAGGAAGCGTACCAGTTGTTCAGTCAGCTATGGGATGAACTTCATGCCTCCTCATCATCGTCTGGGGTATCGCCTCGTGCCTGCTGCACATTTCTAGTCGATACGATGTCGCAGCTGAGTGCCGTTGGCTTCGATGGAATGGTAGCCGCGGTCGCTGCAGCGCTTCTTGGCAACCACTGTTACGCCGCGGCATCAGCACGCAACCAGCTTTCGCCGCAAGATTTGATGGTGGAGTTGGTCGGAGAACGCGTGCGACCACGCTTGATATACTGCGTGAGGGATGACGTCCGGGATCACGTCAGCGATAACATCAATCATGACGATATTGCCCATGACGACGACGTGGTGGGAACAAACCGTGATATCATTGGATTGTTCCAATGTTGCCTGGTGTGGTTATCGTTAGAGCAAACTCAGAGATGCGAGCATGATGACACTGAAGAACCTTCGCTTTTCGGAGATTTTGTTCGAGAAGCGTCACACTTCACATCGTTGGGTTCAGCTGCCCCGAAGCGAATCGAAGGATCGGTGCAGGGGCTCGCAGTGATCCTCACCGCAGCTGGCTGGCTGTTTCAACACTCGCTCAACGGCCTTCTCTACCCCACCGAGGTCTTCCAACTTCTATTTCATCCCCATCATTCGTGGCTTGTGAACGCATACAAGGTCGGTGCATCAAACCCGCTTGTTGCCGTGGGAGCGATCTTGTGCAGTTCGGAAATGGGTGTCCCAATCGAAACGTTGATATCCTCCGATGAGAGAGTGCATATGTTACAGTTCCTTTCGTGGCACCAGGTAAATCACACGTTTCCATTCTGCACTATCAAAGCACTGGATCGTCTCAGAATGTTATCTGCTCTTGCAGTTGACGGATGTACATCGCTGTCAGCGGCACTGCAACTCCTTGTCGATGTTTGCGAATCGTGCGGAGGCTATTGCCACAAAGCCGCCGAGAGGTTACTGCAGTGGTGTGATGATCATCAGCCGTCATCCTTTACCGCAGCGACGATGTCGAAGGCTTTCCCCTCAGCGTTATTATCCATATTCCAGCTGGACCCGGCACAGCTAGAGCAGCGGTTTCAGAAGCTTCAAGGCACACCAGCCAGCAGTGTGCCGGTGTTGATCTGCTCGGCGCTGCTGAATGAATTCTGTGTCGACCGTGATCTGGACACGAGATCTGAGCACACAAGTCGTTTTGCAAAGCGGTTGCTCACTGCAATTATCGAGGGCAGCGGTGAAGATGGTCTTCGAACTGCTGGTGCGGTGTTGCACGCCTTCGCTGATGAGGGGGAAGAGCACTCCTCCCACAGCATTAACGTCGCCATGAGCACTTTCATGGACATACCGCTCATTGGCGACATTCGGTGCTCCCATGTGTCAGCGAGGATGTTTCTTGATGTGGTTCAACTCATGCCAACGCAAGAATTTGAAATTCTTGCCGACATTGGAGATGCTCTCTTCGCAGGAGAGGTTACCAGCAAGACTGTTCACATGTCTCTCGCGAAGTTGTGGCATGTGTCGATTGCCACCAATGCTTTGCTTGTCACGCATGGAAGTTCACCGTTTGTACTCGACTGCTTTGCATCAGCCCTAGGCGCTGCACTGCTTTCAGATCACAGTGACTCAATTGCGTTGTTGCAACAACTTGACGGAATCCGGCAAGGACAACTGATGTGGCTGCGCAATTTGGTACTCAACGCGCCATCTCCTCATGCATTTCTTCAACTTGAACGAGGTGCGTGCGACTTTGTTCGAGAGTTGACTGGTGTGCTCGTTGACAGCTCGGAAGCATTGCTGAGGGCACTTGGTATCAGGCGTCACCCCGCCCTATCAGCACAAAACGGCGACGACAGTGGCGAAGAACTTTCCGATGACGAAGATCATTACTGCGAGGGAGTCGGGATCGACGCGCTGAACATTCCACAACTCCTTGAACAAATTCATCAGTCATTTGTGGAACCGCTTGTAGATGCGTTGACATCGAGGCTTTCTCATAATATAGAATTTGAGGCCCTTGACTCACCGGTGGCCGGTGCCCTCTCGGCCGTGTCCAGCACCGTGTCGCTTTTACACCTTTCGACTGTGCCATCGGTACGCTACGCCTTCGCTTCTCGGTCAGGGAGACATGGTGAAGCGCTCGGTGCCTTGAGTCATATTTTGAAGTCTATGCACAAGTTTACAACGCCGCAACACGTGGAGCGTTATCGCTGGTTGGGCGAACAATTGATGAAGAACGTCATGAATGGGTCTCGTGATTCAAAAAGTTCCACAGCCGAATCCCTACTGCCCTTGGTGACGCAGCTGTATCCAGCAAGCTCCGTTGCGTCGTCGCTGATGGACCAACGCCTCCAGCGTCAATACGTTGATATTTTCTCCAGCAAAGCGAGAGCTTCTCCTCACTCAGCCACGTCTCGTGTTACTGATCGTCTTCCTCATGGCTTGGGGACAATGATTTTGAGCGAACTTAGGCAACCATTGCATGACGATAGCGTGGACACGGAAGCAGACCATGGACGTGCGTCGCAACTGGATCACAGGGCTGATGTACCAACTCCGCCATCAACAACGCGAAACCAAATAGAGCAGATTTCAAGGAACGTTCAACAGGAACGTGTTGCCTTGGCTGCCCAGGAACGGGAGGAGCGCAGCATCGTGGAAGCCACTCAATGGGATGCCCACCGCAACCAATTGTGGTCAGCGTATGCAAGCATCCTTGTGCCCTGCGTGCTCCTCTGGAAACACGCTTCTCATACATTAACGCCCTTGGTGGCCACATTTTATGAAACCACGCATGTGGAATGTCAGCAGTTGTTCCTCGCATTGCACATTTCGTTCTGCAACGTGCAAATGCAACCGATTACCAACCTTCGTCGCTCTGAAATGTTGAACATTGACCGCGCTTTGGTCTCGTGCACCTCTGAGGAGGAAGCTTATCGGAGTGCTTTTGTGCAGCATGTTCACTCCGCTTTGACCACGCACCACGACGCCGCATCAAAATGGTTACACGCCCTCTCCACTCAAATCGCACTTCGCGCCGCCATTGTAGATGATGAAACATTCCAGCGTGGGACGATCAAAGACAGGTCCACCTCGGATCAATCCATTCTCGAAACTCGGCAGCTTCGTCTGCAGCAGAAGCACACATTGGAGCAAAAGCGCTTTGTATCGAATGCAAACCGTCAGTTCATGGCCGATGTTGTGGAAGACTGGGCTTCCTTTGCCATCATGATCCTTCATAGCGCTTCGCTTGAGCTCCTTGCACGCTCCCAAATGCTGTACGACTCGCACCTGCAGGTCCTTCGAGCTCAGGCCCTCTATTACCACACGGACTCTGCACCATCGGCATCAGCAGCCAACACCAGCCATGGCTGGGATGACGACGGTGATATATCGATAAGCATGGATGAATTGTTGCCTCACCACAACAGTGTCGCTCCTCCGCCTGCCGCACAGGACCAATCCAATAGTGGTTGGGAAAGCGACGACCTCTTTGAAGATGACTTCTTTCCAGATTTCCACTCTCAGCTCGACAATATCCCGACAGCAGCTGATCCAATAACCGAAGCACTGAATTCTCACGCAGACGCCGAGTCACTCGAAGCTGAGCGCCTTCGTGCCGAAGCTGAAGCTGCGCGCGAGGCGGAGCGCCTGGAAGCGGAAGCCGAAGCTGCGCGCCAGGCCGATCTGCGCGAAGCTGAGCGCCTTCGTGCCGAAGCTGAAGCTGCGCGCGAGGCGGAGCGCCTGGAAGCGGAAGCCGAAGCTGCGCGCCAGGCCGATCTGCGCGAAGCTGAGCGCCTTCGTGCCGAAGCTGAAGCTGCGCGCAAGGCGGAGCGCCTGGAAGCGGAAGCTGAAGCTGCGCGCCAGGCCGATCTGCGCGAAGCTGAGCGCCTTCGTGCCGAAGCGGATGCTGAAGCCAAGCGTCTTTGTGCAGAGGCTGAGTTCAAAGACGCCTCGCAGGTTCTAGACTGCAGTGTGGCTGCTTCAGTCGACCGGATGAACACAACTGGTTGGGACGATGACGACGAACTGTTTGATGAGCCGGAAGCAAGCAGCCCCATACCAAAGAGTAGTGCTTCGGACGTTGTTGCCCCCACATTGCCTACGACTGAGCAACTGAATGCTAGTGGATGGGACGACAATGATGATCTCGATTTCGAGGACCAGTTCTTTAGTAATCCACCTCCGCAACCTGCTGAGGCGTTCCTTGATCGTAACGCTCCTGCACTGTCATCAACAGCAGCTCAGGGCCTTATCAGGAGTGATGGAGAACTTCGTGAGTCTTTGGAAGATGAAGAGTTAGTGCAGCGTGCAAAGATTCGGAGGCTCTTCGATGTTGCTTTCGTGCGAATTAAGCGGTAAGTCCTGTGCGGCTTGTGGTGAATGATGTTGTTGTTTGCTTTTTGCTGCATGCTTTTTTCCCCTTCAATTTGGCTTGCTTGGTTCTGAAGTTGCATTGCAATTACTTCTGTGCTTTAGTCATTGAACAAGCAGACAACGACTGATCTCACATAAACGATGATGTCCTCAGTGCTCGAGAGGCCCTGCCCATACTGTGGCGCGGAGAACAGCTTGCAGATGGATGCTTGTCGCGGTGAAATTGCGTGCGACGAATGTGGTATTGTTGTCGCCGACAGACTTGAAGAGGCAGAGGAGACTCGCTTCGTCAAAGACCACACTGTTGCAGATGCTAGTGATGATACAAGAGGCGGGCAGCAAGGTGAGACATTTGCTCGGAAGCCAGCAGCATCACACCACGAGGTCAATAAATCTCTCAGTTCACAAGCCGTGACTTACCTTCGGAGGCTGCAAGAAAAGAGTAAGACTTCCGATGCCGTGCTCAATGACGCCATCGAATTATGTCGAGTGGTCAGCGTCAAGAAACGCGAACTGAATGAGAGAATTGAGAAACCCTTCGCCGTCGCTGCAGCATGTTTTCTGTTTGCATCGCAGCGTCAGCACGTTCCCATCTCACATCACGAACTGCTTTGTATTGATCGCTCATTAAATCCTTTGGATATCAAGCTCAAGCTTGGAGAAATGCTTCGAAGCCTCAATCTTTCTCCAACCCCAGCAGTGACTCTACAGCGTGATGCGGTTCGACATTTTTTGATGCGACTTCGCTGGAATATCATGCTCTGCGAAAGTGCTGCCTTGGCTATCATTGGAGCACTCCGATCTCTCAGTGTCGAAGGCTTGGATGTTATGGATGAGGTAGTTGCCGCGTTGTTGTGGATCAAGCACGGTGCCGATGCACTTGATGCGTTGGCGAAGCATCATAGCGAGGTCATCAAGTCTACACAGGTTGCAGAATTGCTGTCGAGCAATCCAACGGAGGAAGCAACACAGTTAGAAATGGAAGGGGCGACCAGATTTCCAAAAGCAAGAATAGCCGAAATTTTGAAAACGATGAAGCGAGAACGACGTGCCATCGTTGAGCACTTGAGTTTGGCAAGCCCGACGTCAACTGGCGCAGTGAAACGACCTCGAGAAAACTAAATGATGTCTATTCGCTTTGGTATGTGTAAATTGAGCATCCTCAAGTGAGGTTTTCCTGTTGATAGGTTAATTGAATATTTCATCGTGCATTGGAAGCAATTTTACAACAAGGAAGAATAAGAGTGAAAACTGTCAATGTCTCAAGAGCACTCAACTTCCGATGTGACACCACCGCGAAAGCGCGACGATATCACACACGCACAAGTAGCTGACTTGACCATCTCGGAGGGACATGATAGGGAGGACGTGTTCGCTTCTGAACTGGAAGTGCGCAAGGAGCTGCTAATTGCCGCGGACTCAGTTCCGACTATCAAAGTAGCTCGGAAATCTCCTTCCGTGACTCACGCGCAAATCGGCAAGCCCGCTCCCCAGTTCAAGACGACTGCGTTGCTGGCCAACGGCACCTTCGGTGACGTCGAGCTGTCCCAGTACAAGGGCAAGTGGGTGGTTCTGTTCTTCTACCCCCTGGACTTCACCTTCGTGTGCCCCACCGAGATCATCCAGTTCTCGGACCGCGCTGAGGAGTTCCGCGCCCTTAACTGCGAGGTCATCGCCGCTTCCGTCGACAGCCAGTTCTCCCACCTTGCCTGGACCAACACCGACCGCAAGAAGGGCGGCCTCGGCAAGATGTCCATCCCCATCCTCGCTGACCTCACCAAGTCCGTCTCCACTGCCTACGGCGTTCTCAAGGAGGACGAGGGCATCGCGTTCCGCGGCCTGTTCATCATCGACCCCGCCCAGAACCTGCGCCAGATCACCATCAACGACCTGCCCGTTGGCCGCAATGTCGACGAGACCCTGCGTCTCCTCCAGGCCTTCCAGTTCGTTGAGGAGCACGGTGAGGTGTGCCCCGCTGGCTGGAAGCCCGGTTCCAAGTCCATGAAGGCTGACCCCAAGGGCTCACAGGAGTACTTCGGTGCTAACTAGCAATGCCCTTCTCAGTGATTCAACATTCGTTGGAGAGCTCTTTTGCATCTCCTTTGCTCCACTCGAATAGGGTCTCACTCACTTTGCGCTCCACCCTTTCCTTCGAACCACCTGCTGTGTGTCTATGATTTTTGATTCTTCCCGATTTCTCTCGCTGTGCGACCAAACGATTTTTGTTGAGTTGTGACGCCGTTATGAGCCACTCTACGTGATGTGTCAGGCAAACTATTTACATTATTTGGGTTCGCTCAAGTATGATACGAAGTTGTCTACATTTATTTACTTGTGTGTTTTGATCATATTTTTTTCTTCGTGCTCAGTCGTTAGCGATAACATGTCCTCCGGTCAAGCTCAAATCGGCAAGCCCG